>CAWUFW010024053.1:0-66136 GCA_963921515.1 Calotriton arnoldi | reverse complement strand
CAACACCACCCTGAACCATGCTCACATCACAGGGAGTGGAGAAGGACTCACAAGATGGCTGACACTGGCTACTGCTGTGGGGAGCACAAGGCCCTGCTGCCAACTGTGCACCAACAAACAGCAGGACACCACTGACTGACATCCTGAGAGACAACTTACACTCCCTGCAATGCAAGCACGTTCCATGGTGGGATAACTGACTGGGTGGGTGGGTGGGTGGGAAGGAGGTCTGGCTGTCAACCAAACACAATCAATGCAGACCATGTTCACACCCCAGAGAATACATAGAAATGCCCAAATAATGCAGGACAATGTGCCACACCAATATCAACCCCTGACTGTGACGACTTAGGACAATACAATGTACAGGCCCGCACCCCGAGGCACAGTCACAACTGTCAGGTGTGTCAACCACTGATGCCTGCAGAAACATGACATACATTGTTTGTGTCTCCCAAAAACAGGTGATGATAGGGACACAGCAGCAGACGCTGAGGAGTCCCAGTCCCAGGCTCAAGAGGATGCCGAGCTCACTGGCGTCAGTACAGCCTCTGTCCTCCTCGGACGATGAACAACCTGGCACATCCGGTGCAAGTCAACATGCTGCACCAGCAGGACCACCAGCTGCAGCACCAGCAGGTCCACCAGCTGCACCCCTGCACCCACCCCTCCAACGACTGTCACCACGAATACCATCCCTGCCGACATGGACAGAATAAGGAACAACACCAGCGCAGTGACCCTGGACCAACCTGGGGCCATGGACACCACCACCACCACCACCCCCAAGGTGGACCAGGGTTATCTGTGCGTGCAACTGCACACACTGCACATGTCAGCAGGGGTGGTGGGAGGGTGGGAGACAGAGGTCGCTGCTTGCAGACGTTGCTGGTGTGCATGAAGACCCACAACTGGTACGCATAGCTGATGCGTACCAGTCCAGCACCGGAGAGCTCAGCCAGGTAGTGGGGCTCCTCAGAGACATCAAACAGCAGCAGGCTGCCCATCATGCCCGCTTGGACTCCCACATGTCCCGCGTGGAGTCCAAGTGGGATGTACTACATGAGATGACGGCGGTGCACAGGGACATTTTACAATGCCTCCGCCAGATGAACAGCAACCAGTCCACACCTCCCTGTGTGCCAACAACATCTGGTACCGAACAAACTGCAACTGCCACAGGGAGGGAGGAGGACTCTGGCGGAGAGTCCCCTGCACCGCAGCAGCCTGCACTTGAGGGCCCCCCCAAGAAGAGGGGTCGTCCGAGGAGGGGAAAGTGAGAGGCTGATGGCCAAGCGCAACTCCCAGGAAGCCTGAACCTGTTCTGGATTTTCGCCTTTGTGCACAGACTGTTCACCCTGTTGATGGCAACACTACTCCCACACATTGCATGGGGAGTACAAGTTGGAACAATGTGTCAGACAACTGTGGCCCCGATACTGGGGATCCTGTCTACCTGGACTTTCTATTCATCTAGGAACTTGGGATTGCAAGATTCATGTACAGCACAATCCATCCTATGCACTATTATCACAGATGTATCACAATAAACACACTAATACACCATACTTGCCTCTGTCGTGATTCCAACGTGGGTGCTGTTATGGGGATGATGAACTGCAAAATTACACTGTGTATGCGAACTGCAACAGCAAGGACAACACAGGCATGTGAGTACAGGCAACGTGACACATATGAGGGAGACACACCACCAGGGCTACACAACACATACACACCTAGGCCATCTGACTCATTGCCTACACTGATGTTGCCAGGGAAGACGGTGCAATGCACAGACACCACACCCATTCCCAGTTGTAGTCAAGTAGCCCACAGGTGCAGTAAGCAAATGGCAGTCAAATGTGTGACCACAGACAACGCACATCACTAAGTGAAGCACAGGTTTATTACACAGTAGCAACATGCCGTAACCACTACAGATGCAAGGTAACCCCACCTGGTAGCGGGCACACAGTCAACAACTGTAGACAGAAGGAAGTCCATGGGTGTGGCGCACATCACCTGTAGGGACACAACAGCTACCAGCCTGGATGTGCAATCACGTCGTCGGTGGACACAGTTGACCAAACGAATCTGAAAGTACCCTGTGAAGGACAGAAATGACACACAGTCAAAAGCAATGCAGTACAGGACAGAACAGCAAAACTCATGCACAATACATGTTACAAGATACCCACCCAGAACCAAGTTAGCATGTCAACACTGTTGGGGAGTACAGCCCACCTGTCACCACACATCGCAACACACATCCTGTCAAGTAGCCCATGGACACACTCCAACAGCACCAGAGCACCACCCACACATCATGCCAACTCACATCATTCACATGACACCTCAGGATACTCACATTCAGCTAAAGAAGTTGGTGATGAGCTGTGTGCGGACATCACCATCACCATCATCATCATCATCGTCACTGGCATCGTGGTCCAGGCCAGGATCCTCCACAGGTGGCGGATGTTGGTCATCGTCATCCTGGATGAGAGGCAACTCCTTCCGCACTGCCAGGTTGTGGAGCATGCAGCAGACGATGATAATCTTGCACACTTTCGCAGGGGCATATGGGAGGGACCCTCCGGTCTTGTCCAGGCAGCGGAAGCGGCTCTTCAGGAGACCAAAGGTCCGCTCAATCACTCTCCTGGTCCGACCATGTGCCTCATTGTAGCGCATCTGGGCAGGTGTCACAGGGTTCCTGAGGGGTGTCAGCAACCACGGCATGTTGGGGTATCCCGAGTCACCTACGGACAGACAAGTGCACATCAGCTGACTTGGAAAAGTGGGCGGAATACTACAGATCAGATCACACACAATGGCACAAAGTCAGTACACACCGACAAGCCAGGCACGCTGGTTCTGCATCTGTGCCATCAACCTGGGGATGCGACTACTCCTCATCACAAAGGCATCGTGTGCTGAACCAGGGAAACGGGCACACACGTGTGTGATGGTCATGTCTGCAAGACACACCACCAGTGCATTGACCGAGTGGTAGTGCTTGCGGTTCCTGTAGGCCTGCTCCTGGGCCTGTGGTGGTACCAAAGCCACATGTGTCCCATCAATGGAGCCAATGACATGCGGCATCCTCCCCAGGGCATAAAAGTCACTCTTCACGTCAGTGAGTCGTCGCAGTCTAGGGAAATAGATGTACCGGTTCAGGAAGAGCAACATTGCCGCCAAAACATCGCGGAGCACACGGCTGAACATGGTCTGTGACATCCCACCAGCAGACGCCACAGTATGTTGGAAGGTACCGGTGGCAAAGAAGTGTAGGGCTGCCATCACCTTCACCTTGGGGGTCAGCGCTGTAGGATACGGCCGGCCAGGCTGCAAATGTGGGGACAACTGCACTGCAAAATCCTCAATCAGCTGCCTGGTGAAGCGGTACCGTCGGATGCTGTCCCGTTCCACCATCGTTGCCAGGTCTGGGAATGGCCGATGGACAGCAGGAGCCCTGCAGTGCAGAGGAGAAGTAAGCAAGATCGTCAGTCACCCCACATGTGCGGCATTGAACACACTCAAGATCCCAACATACATCATCATGAGGCACAACTACATGAAGTGTGCAGTACCGGAACGACATGTATGGTACATACATGGCCAACATCTGTCAACACGGTCCTACAGGTGGCATCAATTTGTCCCAGGTTGGCCCATTGGATATCATGATGCTGTGTCACAGTCACCCCCAGTGACATGTGAGGACAGATGTGCCCCAGGCACCACAGCTCAACGACAGGCACATTCCCAGGGACCCTGTAATGCCACATGGACACTGGCATCACCTGGAGTATCATGTGTACACCACAACAAAACAAACATGACCCCCACAGGTAGTGGCCACACTTGCCATGGCAGGAGAGCCATGGACGTCTGTGACACACACGCACAACATCAGAGTCCATGCACACACAACGTGGATGTGGAGACTGTCTCCCATTGTGCACATGAAATCAGAGACATTGTAAACACTACATGCACAAAGACTGTGGAGGGCCATCACTATTGTGCCACTGGGACACCCTGGCTCAAACATACCGTCCCACATGGGACTCACGGGGTATGTGACATGACATACACAAACACCACTGTGAAATGTGACCATGAAACATGCACAGATATGAACAGTTGCACATCACAGTGGTCACGTACACGTAACACCCATGATCCTGTCCCCATGAACACGTGCACAGCCTGGGGGTGGCTGCCCACAGGTGACACCCACAGGACAACATGTACACCAACATACACACAATAGGAAATGCAGCCTTACATGCCTTATGATAAGGTTTGGACAGGCTGTCGTGATGTAGGTGTGCCCCTCACTCCCTGGGAGCTATCTGTGGCTGGCACATGTCCATCTGAGACAGGCATGCTGACCTATGCCAGTCACATATACAGTGATGCGTTGAACAGCAATGGACCGATCGCTGCCTCCGGCCGGCCCATTGCATTCAATGTGTGCGGGTACGCGTTGTACCCCTGTGCGCGTTGAACAGCAATGGACCGATCGGTGCCTCCGGCCGGCCCATTGCATTCAATGTGTGCGGGTACGCGTTGTACCCCTGTGCGCGTTGAACAGCAATGGACCGATCGGTGCCTCCGGCCGGCCCATTGCTTTCAATGTGTGCGGGTACGCGTTGTACCCCTGTGCGCGTTGAACAGCAATGGACCGATCGGTGCCTCCGGCCGGCCCATTGCATTCAATGTGTGCGGGTACGCGTTGTACCCTGTGCGCGTTGAACTGCAATGGACCGATCGGTGCCTCCGGCCGGCCCATTGCATTCAATGTGTGCGGGTACGCGTTGTACCCCTGTGCGCGTTGAACAGCAATGGACCGATCGGTGCCTCCGGCCGGCCCATTGCTTTCAATGTGTTCGGTACGCGTTGTACCCCTGTGCGCGTTGAACAGCAATGGACCGATCGGTGCCTCCGGCCGGCCCATTGCATTCAATGTGTCGCGGTGCACGCGTTGTACCCCTGTGCGCGTTGAACTGCAATGGACCGATCGGTGCCTCCGGCCGGCCCATTGCATTCAATGTGTGCGGGCACGCGTTGTACCCCTGTGCGCGTTGAACAGCAATGGACCGATCGGTGCCTCCGGCCGGCCCATTGCCTTCAATGTGTGCGGGTACGCGTTGTACCCCTGTGCGCGTTGAACAGCAATGGACCGATCGGTGCCTCCGGCCGGCCCATTGCTTTCAATGTGTGCGGGTACGCGTTGTACCCCTGTGCGCGTTGAACAGCAATGGACCGATCGGTGCCTCCGGCCGGCCCATTGCATTCAATGTGTGCGGGTACGCGTTGTACCCCTGTGCGCGTTGAACTGCAATGGACCGATCGGTGCCTCCGGCCGGCCCATTGCATTCAATGTGTGCGGGTACGCGTTGTACCCCTGTGCGCGTTGAACAGCAATGGACCGATCGGTGCCTCCGGCCGGCCCATTGCTTTCAATGTGTGCGGGTACGCGTTGTACCCCTGTGCGCGTTGAACAGCAATGGACCGATCGGTGCCTCCGGCCGGCCCATTGCTTTCAATGTGTGCGGGTACGCGTTGTACCCCTGTGCGCGTTGTACCTCAATGGACCGATCGGTGCGCACCCATTGACAATGGGCTTGCCTGGCAACGGACGCGTTTTCGAATTTCGAACGAGTCGGTTGCTGGAAAATCAGTTGGTCACCCACAACAATGTTGCAAATTCATGTATGTCATGAAGTTGAAGTTTTGAAGGATGCTGTGGGCGTGTTTTGGTGCTGCTATTCCATGGATTGGCCAGATTCAGAAGATGCAAACGACTTGGACCTATCACTTTGGACACAAGGGACAGTATCTGCCTCTCCAGCACATATATATTGCTGCCTGTTCCCCTGAGAGCCCACTTGCCTGCACTACATGCTCCAGGACGACATCTGCCACTGCACTGCTGCTGTCTCTGCCCCTCTGGACCCTGCAATGGCACGTACTGTGGAGAGAGCCCCAGCCTTCAGCCTTGAGGAGAACCAGGCCCTGCTGGACAGCCTACTTCCACAGTACAGCAAGCTGTATGGGACACCAGGGGAGCAGGTGAGTGTTCTGTGCACTGCCTTTCTGAATGTGCATTTTGTCTGACTAGCAAGGCTGAGAGTCAGCACACCACTGGCTAGCAGGCTCACTGAGTAGTTGTCACCCCCCATAGTGTGTAGTGACTTGCACTGGACAGGTATGGAGCAGTGACAGTGCTTCTGAACAGGGTTTTACTCCCCATGCAATGATACCATGTAGTGACTTCTGGAAAACTGTCCATGGGCAGCCGTGCACTGCCTGTGTACACCATGTGCCCCTGTGATTGCGACATGTATATGCAACTGTGTCATGCACGGATATGTTGCATGTGTAGTAATGGCCTTATCACTTTGTCATCCTGACAGGCTTCTGCCCATCGGAAGCATGAGATATGGAAGGACATCGTCCGGGCTGTCCGGTCCGTGGGGGTCTACAAGCGCCGGATCCGCAACTGCCAAAAGAGGTGGCAGGACCTTCGGGGCTGGACCCGGAGGATTGCACGGGTCCAGCTGAAGCTGTCGCCTCCTCGCAGGAGGGGCGGAACACGGACCCTGACCCCCACATGCTCAGGATCCTGGCGGTGGTCTTTCCAGACCTGGATGGGCAGCTGAAGGCCAGAGAGCAGCAAGGAGGGGGTGAGTCAAAGACTGCACTGTGTACTCTGTCTAACATGCTATGTGCCCTCCTCGGGCCTGGTTAAACTGCCACAGTACAGCAGTCATGTTGTCCAGGAGCCATGTCCCTGTATTGTGCACTGCCCACTCCTCATCTGATACCCAGGTGTGGCCCTTACATGCAGGGAATTCTGTCACTTAGGACTGTGTCCTTGCAGTTTGCTTGACTCAAGGTGGGAGACAGCATCTGTTTCCCTGACTCTGTGGTGGGCATCATGGGTGGGTCCATTGCTTACACAATGCCTGTATTCTGACATGTATTCAGCGTGTTACTTTGATCTGTGGTCCAATTGCTGAGCTGATCCACCACATGTGGCTGGGGTACCTGGCACACACCCATGCTGCGGGTGGGAACAATGTTTGGGCCCCAGGAGTATGTATATGACGTGTGTCACACATACTTAGCCAGCTGCCTACAGTCCAGGGCTCATCCCTCATTCATGTGGGGCTGGACAGTCATGCCTACTCCAGGCCATACAATACACTCTGTACTCCCACTCCCGTGTATCAGCGGACACATTGTGCACAGTGATTTGACCCCTCAGGTGTCTGCCTCTGTGTCAGTGTGCTGTGGATTAGTCGCCAGGACTGCTGTGGAGTTTCTTGGTAGGGGCTCAGCATGCCACTGGAGATGTGACCATAGGAGACGATACTTGTGTGACACATAGGTGTCTGATCAGCTGCCCATGCAGACTGGGGCATGTAAATGTGAAGTTCAGGCAGCTGTTCCCCATGCACAGCAGAGTGTGAGGGGCTCAGGTTCAGAGGGTAGTGTCACAGGTCTCCCATATGTCCAATAGGTATGACCTGGACAGATGAGGGTTAAGAGGATGTGTTGTGGGGGGATGTACATGTGCACTTGTGCAGCTCCAGGACTTGCATTCCCCATGACCTACTATTGTGACACAGTGCAGAGTGTTGTTGTCTGGCTGCAAAGTCATACATCACTGAGCCAGTGATGTATGACTTTGCAGTCATGCCTCCGCCATGGCATGTGTCTACTGATTGGTGAGCCTGCAGGGGAGTGACATGTGCTACATGCACACCATAGTGGCGCTGGCTATCAGGACATGGGTGCATCATGGTGTCTGTCGCTGGTATGCATCACATGCATTTCCTATTTGACTCTGGGCATCCCTTACATCCGGAAACCTGTACTGACTCAGTGGCAAGAGCTGTGATGTGTCCACACTGTGTCCTCTGCACTGTCCAACTACTGTGTACTTGGTGCATGTGTCAACACTGGGGTGTTGCAATCCAACAGACACCAGACAGATGGGTGCAAGGCCATGTGGGATGTGAGTGCCATGCTTGGCATCAGACTGACAATTGACTTCTCCTGTTCAATTAGTGCACTTTTAGCAATGTACAACTAATGATGCCAGGGCTTGCTCTGTGATGTGCTGTGCTCACAGTGGTGTGTGCGTTATGTGCAGGTGACTGATGTCTGTCTGTTTCCCCATTGTTTGCAGATACATCCACGGCCACGGAAGGGGACAGCTCCACGGACCAGGAGGAGCCGGAGAGCCAGACTGGGTCAGCAGCCGAGGAGTGGTCGGAGGGACCCAGTGGCACGGAGGGCGAGGGGAGCCACACCGAGGAGTCCTCAGCAGCATCCACCTCAGCTGAGGACCAGAGCAACTCGGAGGATGACTCCCTTGTGGAGGCGGGTGTCAGCAGCCACCACACCCCAGCTAGTGTTGCTGTCCCCGCCACCACCAGCACCACCACCGCCCTCCCATCGGCTCCCATTCCCCAGGTCCGTGGAGGCTCCCATGTCCGGGAGCGTGTCTCCTTTGGGCCAGGCACCGCACCCCTGCCCCTGTGTCCCCTGCTGCCCTGAGTGAGGAGTCTGTGTACCTCCTTCGCCAGCTCCATGTAGGGCAGACAGCCATGCTGAGTGTCCTCCATGCGCACACCGCGCTGTTGACTCAGCTGGTGTCGTTCATGGAGGGCATCTCATCGGGCATGTCTGACCTACAGAGGGGCAATAGGTCCATAGACTCCTCCCTGACGGCAGCAGTGTCCCTCCTCAAACGGTCCCTCACCCCTCCTGCCTCTGCTCCATCCACACTCCCCAGCACCTTACCCATCCCAGGCACACACACACCGGCACAGGCACACACCAGCACACACACATCCAGCACACTGACACACACGCCAATGACAAAACGCACACGCACGCACATTCAGGGGACTGAAGCCAGACTCACAGGGGATGGGGCCCTGGAACACACACACGCATCCACATGCACTGCGCAGTCCTCAGTTCCCTCTCCCTCCAAAGCACCCTCCCTTGCCTCACCTGCAACCCCAAAGTCACAGCAGCTCTTCCTCTGTGACCTCGGCCTCTTCCCCACCGATGAAGCTGCTCCAGCATCCCGGGGGAAGAGGAAGCCCACCCACACGGAGCAGAGTGCCCTCGCCCCCGGACACCCTCCCCCAGGTGCAGACGGACTGAGGCCCCCACCCGCAAGTCCCCCGGAGTGCTAAGAGCAAGACCCCGCCACCGCCCTGCAGCTCAGGCACAAGGTCTCCGTCCTCCATCCCTCAGGCCCCCACTGCACAGGTGCCCCCACCACACCCTGCCCCAGGTTCCCCCACCCACAGATATACCATCCCCAAGATGCTCCGGTCTTCTCCCCTGCCACTTGCTCTCCCAGCACCACACCCCCGCTGCGCTTGTCTGTGCCACTGATGTGGTGAGGGTGTCCTCCCCCTCTGTCCAACCCACCTTGCCTGTTCCCCATTCTCCTCCCCTGGAGGTAGGCACTGCAGTGGAGTCCACTACCGCCCTGTCTGACTTGGGCACTGCAGTGGCGGACCTGTCCACCCCATCTGCAGGGTCCACTGCAGTTGTGCCGGCACCCACGACATCTGTGTCATGCCCCCCAGTTGTGCCGGCACACACCATGTCAGACACCTCCACTGCAGTTGTCAGTGGCTCTCCAGCACCCACCACCCCTTCCCTGACTCCCCTGGTGAGCCCTGATCCTGTCCCTGCGGTGCCTGGCCTGCCCCCCGGTTGCCCCTCCTAGTGGATTGTCCCTGGTATTGTGCAGGCATGCGTAGGGTGACATCTGCCAGTGTCACCCTGTTTGAACTTTGACAATGGACTGGCCATTGGCCTTTGCTCTAATTTCTTCTGGACGTCGTTATCAAACAACACATATGCTGAATAAAGCAACTTTCTTTTCTCTAGTGCTCATGCTTCAGATGTACATGTTGTTGGTGCAGCTAACCATGCCCTTGCTGCAGTGATGGTGATATCTGGTCTCATGATTATGAAGTGTTACTGTGCAGGAACCCATGTGGTCCAGGGGAATGTGTCCTATCATGTGGTGTATCCATGTCATCAATAGCAGCATCTGAGGGTGTCATGTGTTCAGTATTTGGCAATGGGTTTCCTACTTACATTGGCAATTTCATATCTGTGGCTTCCACCCCTGCACATCTGTTGTGCCTGCCATCGTTGCATTTGTCTACTTCCCTGACCGTGTTGCCATCTCCAGTGGACATGCAGGTTTGGGCATCAATGGGGAGGGACTCATCCGTGTAGTCAGTGCAACATTGCTATACAAGTGTGTTGGATCTGTGCTGATGATTCCGTTGGCACATCCATGACCAGGCTGATGTGATGGGAGCCCTCATTTGGTGCTAATTGTTGATTGTGTGACCAAGTGCTCAGCTGACATGATGGGGCCCTACTGAGGCAACATATGGCACAGCTTTCCTCACACAGGAGTGGAGTCCCCTCATGGCAGTGTGTACTCCTGTGACATTGCCTGCGCCCAAGGTGTGTGTTGTATGTGCATGTCTGTGTGTTCACTTGCATTCATCTGCGCATGCTGTGATCCCTAGTGTTGTACCTGTTTGTGATGCTTGCTGACTTGAGCTATGTTCCCCCAAAGTCTTCTCCCTGTGTTCTCTGTGATGTGGGTGCATGGCACATTACTGGTCATCAGGGTGTCACCCATAGGTGTGTTTGCTGTCAGGGCAGAGTTTGTGTGCAGACGCAGATGGGTCACAGTCAGGTTTCCCTTTGGCACTTGTTGTTTGCCCCTGTCATGTGATTTCCAGTTTGTGTTATCTTTCAGTGATTGTGACACGTTGTGTGTGTGACTGCTGGCACTCCTTAGGGTCCGGGCTGCAATGTTGGTTGTTGTCTATGTGTGTTCTTTGTGGGTGACCTTGGCTTCTTCATTGGTGTGTGACTGTGGCTGGGATCCCATTGGTCGGTGTGGTATTGCCGTCATGTCCATGTACAGCGTAGTGTGCAGTGTGTCAGACATTCAGGAGTCTTGTTGAGTGTCCATGTGTGATGTGTTTCTACACCTTGGTTCCCACCCACCACCCTGGAATAGTCATGGGTGCATGTGCAATGTCACCAGTGCATGTGTACTTCACTGCTGCACATTGTTGGAGGTCGAGGGGTGTGGTCTTGAGTGTGTGCAGATGAGAGTTGTTGCCCGGCTAGGCCCCTGCCTCCATGTTGGCCTTGGCTTACTGGCCATGCTGATTGATTTGTGCTTGTGTAGGTGTGATGGTAGTTTGTTGCTCAGGACACCTGACTGTGGTTCACAGTGTGAACGACATTTAGCTTTGTCATCACAGTGGTATTTTTATTCAGCCCAGGGTCACCACATTGTGGGGGCCCTGGGGGTGGTGCTGTGGTGTGTCTGTGACTTGCTGTGTCAGTTGTTGTTCCTACGTGCCTGTGTGACATGTGTGTTTTGTGCTCCCTCTCACCTGTCAATGCCTGCTTGCCCACATAGGGGATTTGGATCCATGAGTTACCTTAGTGTGGCAGTGTATGCACATCTGTATGATTGGTATTCAGCTCTCCTCATGTGTTGTGTTGTTGCCTGGGGACACTGGCACCCCCACCCCTCACCTGCTGTGTATGATGACAGTGTTGGTCTGCCTGTTTGTGTTTGTGCATCTGCACCACTGCATTGGCATATCTTGGGTGTGCCATTGGCTGTATGTTGTTTGGTGTGTTTCCCCTGCTGTCCCTGGGACTCCTAGGTCATCGGTCAGCACAGTGATCATGGTTTGTGTGTCCCATTGCTGCCATGGTATGGTATCTGTTCACCTCACATCTGCTGTCTCCACAGGGTATCTGCATTTGTGTGCCCATTGGTGCAAATATGTGGTTCTGCATTCTGATGGTCACTTCTGTCATTGTGTCATTGATGACTGTTGACGGTCTCAGCCCCCATGGGTGTTGTTTGTCTGCACATGGCCAAAGGAATGTTTCATTTGCACTGCAGTATTTGGCTCCCCCAATTTATGTTGCAATGGGACACATACACTACTTTGCCACAGATGAGTTTTTGGTTCTGTGACCAGGAATGATCCATGCAGTTTGGCAGTTGCAGCTCTTTCTTTGTCAACAATTACCTTTTGGTCACTGTGATGATGAGGGTGTAGACCCCATTGCCACAATGGTCAAAATGTGCTTCAGCTATGGACCCCACACTTGCCTTTTGGTCACTGTGATGATGGGGGTTTAGTCCCCATTGCCACAATGGTCAAAATGTGCTTCAGCTATGGACCCCACACTTGCCTTTTGGTCACTGTGATGATGGGGGTTTAGACCCCATTGCCACAATGGTCAAAATGTGCTTCAGCTATGGACCCCACACTTGCCTTTTGGTCACTGTGATGATGGGGTTTAGACCCCATTGCCACAATGGTCAAAATGTGCTTCAGCTATGGACCCCACACTTACCTTTTGGTCACTGTGATGATGGGGGTTTAGGCCCCATTGCCACAATGGTCATGGGCTGCTTGCATTGTGGGTGCCACACACATATATGTGTGGCACATGTGCTAGGGGTCACATTGTATGTTCAAAGTCATGTTCGGTGTTGTAGGCATTTGACACAGCCTGCTCACACGCTTGTCATGGTGGTGGGGGATGTCTTAATCTTGCATTCCCTAGGTTGTGGTGTGCTTGTTGTGTCATGCATTGTCCATCCTATGAGTGGGGGTGGTAGTAGTGGTAGGCATCCAGCCCGCCTGGCTAAGGGTGGTAGTAGTGGTGGGCATCCTGCCCCCCTGGCTAAGGGTGGTAGTAGTGGTAGGCATCCTGCCCCCCCTGGGTGAGGGTGGTAGTAGTGGTGGGCATCCTGCCCCCCCTGGGTGAGGGTGGTAGTAGTGGTGGGCATCCTGCCCCCCCTGGCTAAGGGTGGTAGTAGTGGTGGGCATCCTGCCCCCCGTGGGTGAGGGTGGTAGTAGTGGTAGGCTTCCTGCCCCCTGGCTAAGGGTGGTAGTAGTGGTGGGCATCCTGCCCCCTGGCTAAGGGTGGTAGTAGTGGTGGGCATCCTGCCCCCTGGGTGAGGGTGGTAGTAGTGGTGGGCATCCTGCCCCCCTGGCTAAGGGTGGTAGTAGTGGTGGGCATCCTGCCCCCCTGGGTGAGGGTGGTAGTAGTGGTGGGCATCCTGCCCCCCTGGGTGAGGGTGGTAGTAGTGGTGGGCATCCTGCCCCCTGGCTAAGGGTGGTAGTAGTGGTAGGCATCCTGCCACCCTGGCTAAGGGTGGTAGTAGTGGTAGGCATCCTGCCCCCTGGCTAAGGGTGGTAGTAGTGGTAGGCATCCTGCCCCCTGGCTAAGGGTGGTAGTAGTGGTAGGCATCCTGCCCCCTGGCTAAGGGGTGGTAGTAGTGGTAGGCATCCAGCCCCCTGGCTAAGGGTGGTAGTAGTGGTAGGCATCCTGCCCCCCTGGGTGAGGGTGGTAGTAGTGGTGGGCATCCTGCCCCCCTGGGTGAGGGTGGTAGTAGTGGTGGGCATCCTGCCCCCTGGCTAAGGGTGGTAGTAGTGGTGGGCATCCTGCCCCCCTGGGTGAGGGTGGTAGTAGTGGTGGGCATCCTGCCCCCCTGGGTGAGGGTGGTAGTAGTGGTGGGCATCCTGCCCCCTGGCTAAGGGTGGTAGTAGTGGTAGGCATCCTGCCCCCCGTGGGTGAGGGTGGTAGTAGTGGTAGGCTTCCTGCCCCCTGGCTAAGGGTGGTAGTAGTGGTGGGCATCCTGCCCCCTGGCTAAGGGTGGTAGTAGTGGTAGGCATCCTGCCACCCTGGCTATGGGTGGTAGTAGTGGTAGGCATCCTGCCCCCCCTGGGTGAGGGTGGTAGTAGTGGTAGGCATCCTGCCCCCCTGGCTAAGGGTGGTAGTAGTGGTAGGCATCCTGCCCCCCCTGGGTGAGGGTGGTAGTAGTGGTAGGCATCCTGCCCCCCTGGCTAAGGGTGGTAGTAGTGGTAGGCATCCTGCCCCCTGGCTAAGGGTGGTAGTAGTGGTAGGCATCCAGCCCCCTGGCTAAGGGTGGTAGTAGTGGTGGGCATCCTGCCCCCTGGCTAAGGGTGGTAGTAGTGGTAGGCATCCTGCCCCCTGGGTGAGGGTGGTAGTAGTGGTGGGCATCCTGCCCCCTGGATGAGGGTGGTAGTAGTGGTGGGCATCCTGCCCCCTGGCTAAGGGTGGTAGTAGTGGTGGGCATCCTGCCCCCCTGGGTGAGGGTGGTAGTAGTGGTGGGCATCCTGCCCCCCTGGGTGAGGGTGGTAGTAGTGGTGGGCATCCTGCCCCCTGGCTAAGGGTGGTAGTAGTGGTAGGCATCCTGCCCCCCGTGGGTGAGGGTGGTAGTAGTGGTAGGCTTCCTGCCCCCTGGCTAAGGGTGGTAGTAGTGGTGGGCATCCTGCCCCCTGGCTAAGGGTGGTAGTAGTGGTAGGCTATCCTGCCACCCTGGCTATGGGTGGTAGTAGTGGTAGGCATCCTGCCCCCCTGGGTGAGGGTGGTAGTAGTGGTAGGCATCCTGCCCCCTGGCTAAGGGTGGTAGTAGTGGTAGGCATCCTGCCCCCTGGGTGAGGGTGGTAGTAGTGGTAGGCATCCTGCCCCCCTGGCTAAGGGTGGTAGTAGTGGTAGGCATCCTGCCCCCCTGGCTAAGGGTGGTAGTAGTGGTAGGCATCCTGCCACCCTGGCTAAGGGTGGTAGTAGTGGTAGGGCTTCCTGCCCCCCTGGCTAAGGGTGGTAGTAGTGGTAGGCATCCTGCCCCCGTGGGTGAGGGTGGTAGTAGTGGTAGGCTTCCTGCCCCCTGGCTAAGGGTGGTAGTAGTGGTGGGCATCCTGCCCCCCTGGCTAAGGGTGGTAGTAGTGGTAGGCATCCAGCCCCCTGGGTTGGGGTGGTGGAGCGCATTCAGGCCCCTGTGTGCATATGTGGCATTGGTGATGGGCATCCCGCCCCTATGGTGCTGCTGTTGCTGGTGTAAGTATATTCAGATTCCCAGTGTATGTGTGTGATGTGTCGTGTACGTGTTGTATGTGTTTTGTGGTTGGTGTCTGACTTACCTTCTGCGCCGTACGCGTCCGTGCCTGTTCCGGTAGTAGATGTAGAATATTGGTATGATCGGGACGAAGGGATTCATGGTTGGTTTGTGTCGTTCGTCCTTCTCGTTGCTTCGCGTCGTCCTCGTCGCTTGGCTTCGTCCCTCGTCGCTTCGCTTCGTCCTCGTCGCTTCGCGTCGTCCTCGTCGGTGCCGTGTTCGTCTCGTAGCCGTGGATCGTGTTGTGGCGCGATTCGGAGCTTATGTGCGCCTCTCCCGGATGCTTTGACGTGCCGTGCATAGCGACGGGTTCGGCGCGTACGGAAAGCGCATCGTACTTGTTCGGCCGGACGGGGCTGCATTTTCCCTTCCGTGCGACTCGATTCGGCGTTTCCGGATTCGCCTCGGTCGGAGAACAGGACCTGGTTTGGGTGAGTACGGCTCGGCCGGAATTTTTGCTGTTGTGCGCATCGTACTTGCTCGTTCGGTGTGCTGTACGGATCGGTCGGGAAACTGGCTTTCGCATGGCTTTTTTCCCGACCGAATAGTATTGGGTGCGCCTCCGACCGAGATCGGAATCGGCCCCTTACTTTTCTAAAAATGTGTTCAGAGTGTTGATTTCTAGGTCACAAGCGATTTTGGAGTTAAAAATCAGATATCCTCAAATGTTTGTGAATAGTAAGCCATTTCTTCTGCAAAGTCAGCTTGGGATAAGCCCTCATCCTAGAGAGCCAAATTTCACATTTATTACACAACAGGTCAGTAATTGTCTGGTGTTCTAAATACAGTTATACACTTCAACATGACATACTCAGATACTCTAAACCCAATTCACGAAGGTAAATATACGCATGTATATTTACTAAAATGTATACTTACTCCTACATCTGGAACTCGCCGCCTCACTATTTGTGTGGTAATCACTCATTCCCCCATTTCAGGTAGAAACTTAAACTTCTGCTTCTCAATAAATATGTAAACCCCCTCTAAACATCTTAATTGGCCTGATGCTTCTACCCCACACCCTCCATGTAAATATGAGCCACTACCTCAGGGAAAAACTGTGCCTCTACTCTCCCCACTCTCGTAACTGTCAACACTACCTCAGAACTATATCATTTACATATACTACTGTCTAAGGTATACTTCTTTTTATATATTGTTACTATGTATTTTTATTTACTCTTTATGTAACCTGTATAATTGCTGCTATTTCATTGTACATTGTCTACCTCTTTTTATACCGTTACTATGTATTTTTATTTACTCTTTATGTAACTAGTGCTATTGCTGTTGTGCTAACTCTGTAAAGCGCTCGGATGCCTTTGGGTCAAGTTTGCACTATACAAAACTCAATAAATAGATCAATTAATAAATAAATAAATAAACTTAGGTGTAACTCTTCTAACACTCCACTTTTCTGCTATTCACAATTTCCTGGTATTCATTTTTACCTACATGTCTCCATTCCCTTTATCAAAGATTGTTGAGCCTCCTACAAATGTATTGCAAACCTCAAATTACTGCAAGTAACTTTACAAACCCATTGCATATTCTGTATAGTTCCGGGTCATGTCTACCAATGGAGCAGAGACCTCTGCCATGAATATGTAGACATCTCCTACCTAGTACTGTGAAAAGTAATACAGCTTATTATTCGATCAACAAGAGAAAATATTTTATTGTACAATACAAATGTAAATTAATTTCAAATATTTATTAGTAACCTAGAACTACTAAAATAAAGTGTTACTGCACATTAACTCATCATATTAAATGTGTATTAAACAATACATTATTTCAAATATAATAGTTTCATTTATAAGCATTATAATAACTTAAAAAGACCCATTCTCACTAACAATGTTATCGTTATTCAATATTTTCTAAATTTGGTTAAATGTATTTATTAATATTGTTTGTCATTTCGTTAAAAATATTAACTAAGGTTATTAGTGCATTTTGAAGAAATAATGAAAAAGAAATTACAAACTTTTTAATCACTTAAAATATATGTATGCTTAATTTTAAATGTTTGAATAATTTAATACATTTTACCATTAGTTACCCTGGAGTGTTATTTTAATTTATTTTTTCACTGTTCAGGAGTGTGTGGCAATACCAATCGTTTGTCATGAGTGGTGGTTGCCTTGCTCAGAGGCTGAACTAGAGTAAATTTACACCTGCTTTGATGTCTTTGGTGCTGTATTAAACATTGGAGTGTCATTTATAAATTGCAATTCTTAAATTCATCTAGACCCCTCCAAATCAGTAGCAAGTATTTCGTATTTGCCAGTCACAGCCCCTCGTACCTTTCACATTCACAACTAAAATGTATAGGGAACGATCTTGCTGCCATCGCAGAGATCTCTACACAGAAAAGATAGGAGTGGTGGAGGTCTCCAGTCATAGCTTTGTGAATTGTATTTTGTTGTACATGAGAAGTATTTCTATAGTACCACTTTATGTATTACAAAATGCAGTTTGTGAATCAGGCCACATATATGTGGTGAGAAAATATAAAGTAAGTCAAACATTGCTATAAGATATTCACAAACTTATGGAAGATCCTAAAATAAATATTGATACTTACCTCAACCATTTTACCATCTATAAATGTATGAAAAAAACAATTAAGTTTTCTGAAAAACTAAAGTCAAATAGGAATTAATGTTGACAAGGTATCAACAGTTGATAGAGCACATGAACGTTTGTAAGTTAAGGTATTGCCTCAAACCTAAATCCCATCTCCACCATGCACTTGAGTCCTTACTACCTCCCACTGGTACATACCTACCTTTAGCTAAGTATTAACCTTCTATATAATCATGTACTCAAATCATCTCAGATTTCTAATGCTTTAATAAACATTTCAGAAAATACTTTCTCACCCCTTACCACACTATCCGTCTCTTCTACAACACCTGTTCTCTGTGTCGAGAGTCTACATATATACCAAATGCTGATTGTTTTGTCTTAACCTAAAGGCTTTCTTCCCTTCTTCATCACATTTGATTCTCTTTTTGCAATGTGTCCTAACATTTCAGCTTTGCTATCAGTATATTCATATTCATTCTGCAATACTCCCAGCACTGTAATCTGGCCTTCTGAACTCAAAAGGTTACAAAATGTCTGACGTTTTTATATTTTTATGTGTATAGGGTAGCTCTCAACATGGTGGAACCCCTGTGCCAATTGCAATGAATAATTCTCTCAAAACACAGGGAATCAAATAGTTCTACAACATCAGCTCTTCAAACACTGTTCACATGTTTCTCCAAAAGATGCAGGGTCAAATGTCCTAAGCATTTTACAGTCACAAACACTCCAATTTAGGGGGTCATTACGATGGCGTAACGATCGCCACCGCCGGGCCGGCGGTGGCGACCGTTACACCATCGTAACGTGAATTACCCACTGCCATATTACGATGGCGGTGGGTATCGCGGCGGACGCACTTTGCGTCCGCCGCTTTTCCGCCGGTTGGCAATTGTTACGATTGCTGACCGGCGGAGCAGGGGCCCAAATATGGTGGCGGTGCCTAGCAGGCACCGTACGCCATATTAGCATGTAGAGTTTTGAAGGCTTTTCCATGACGGCAATGCCGCCATGGAAAGGCCGGCGGGGATTGGATTTGTGGGCCCGTTGTGGGCCCACAGTGGGGAGGGGGGTTGCACTTGGTGGGTACCCATGGTAACCCCCTGCAGTTCCCTGCACCAAGTGGCAGGCACCGCGCGTTGCCTGCCACGTGGGGCACGGAAATGCTGTGCATACACTTTTACCATTGCGGACGGTGCTGCAGCCAGCAGCACCGTCCGCAATGGTAAAAGGCCAGGATGCGCCCGACAGTATGGTGGGCGCATCCTAATTGGGCCGGTGGGACCGCCGCACGTCTGGCGGCCGGTCCCATCGCCATTATGATGGCGGGCGGACTTATGTCCGCCCGCCATCAATATGAGCCCCTTAGTGTTTGACACAATTAAAATGGCAGCAAACCTTTAAAAGCTACTCGATGGGATTGCGACCCCCATACCAAATCTGGAAGTGGTGTGCCATAGGCATCCCTTCTAAATACCTAATCAGTGTGATGTATCAATTTTTTAAGACCAAAATCCGATCGCAAAACTTTGACTAATTACCAACTTGAAGTTTCAATTGAAAAAAATGAACTGTACTAGCTCCTTTCATCTTAAGAGTGGAGTAAGATAAGGATGTATAACGGCCTCTTTTTTGTTCACTTTATATGTGAATGACCTGGGGGCCAGGTGGGCTGTCTGCGCGTAAGTTTGTTGTATTGTTCCTTCAGTTGGTTGACGAAAGTTCCGCAGCTGACTGGAACCTGATTGTGGTGTAAGATGCAGTAAATTCTTCTCTTCATTTACTCACTCTTACGTATTTTTAACAATGGCGACAACCTTCTGTGTGGGGGCAGCCACACCACCATCCCCAACTGTACATTGTGAATGCTGTACAGAAGTACTCCAGAAGCAGCTGTTTTTCGGAAGACCATCAGCGGTGAGACTGTCTTTTTTGGAAGTAGTTCTTTTCTGATACAAGATGGGAGTTTTATGAAGTAGTATTTACGCTTCCAACGGTAGACAGACTATTTCAGTGCTTTCAGTGTTAGGTGTACACCAGGTGTAGGTCATTCTGAAGTGTGGCATAGCATACAACGCTTACTGGTTCTCGACGTTACGCCTCACGACTGTGGTTTTCTGCAAAACCACCTCAACACGTAGTTCCCTTCGTGATCCTTACGGGGTTGATTTCAGCCGTGCCTGTTCTGTTGAGCGCATCGTGCTCTCCTCAGCGTTCCTGTTACTTCTGAGATAGACGCTGTGTAACAACAGACATTGAGCTGGAGTCTGGAGAGTGTTCATGCAGGCTGTGCTGGTCCTGTGTATCTATTCATGCCTCACGCTGACGGCCACAGCAGGACCGTAGACTAATGTGGCGTCTCTATCTTGGAGATCGTAGGGTGTTTCTAGAGGCAGGCTCTGCCCAAAACTCCGCCCTTGTTTCATGCTGATGGGCACAGCAAGGCCCGTAATCTGCTGAAGTGTCTGCTTTGGAGAGCCTCCGGCCATTCCTGGAGGCCGTCCCTGTTCCAGACTCCGCCTCCTATGTACGCTGTCGGGCACTGCAGGCCGTCAACTCCTGTTGTGTATTCGTTTAGAGGGAGGAGAGGGCGTTCCGGAAGGGCGACTCTGGCACGGAGTCCGGCTCTGTTTCTCGCTGACAGGCCCAGCAAGCCTGTCAATTACAGTGCTGTCTCGGATCTGTTCCTCCGCCCTTCCTCAGTTGCAACGGCTCTGTTTTTCACTGACAGTCACAGCGAGCCTGTCAATGACAGTGCTGTATATGATCGGGTTCTCTGCACTGCTTCAACTGCAAAGACATTTATTTTAACAGCTTCAGCTGCTTGTTTTCTCCGCAGATCACGCTGACAGGCACAGCAGCCTGTCAGAATTTATTGTTTTTTTATTTATTTACATCTTGTTTCCACATGTGTATTCTATTTTGCACTGACAGGCACAGCTGTTCCAGTCATTTGGTACTTTTGGATATAGTTTTACTGCCGTTAATATTTCTAGAATGTTTTAAACAATTCCTACCCTTATAGTATTTTATCAACGCAGCAAAAAGAAATACTCATAGTTTTTGTGTAACTTATTTTAGTTTCCTGTAACCCTCTAGTGAAGTCTTTACCTATCTGAATTCTGTATAGGAAAAATCTAAACTTTCAAGGTTATCAGTGACATCAATTTTGTGTTATTCCAGTACTGTTTTCACCATGGCTGCAAGCAATATGTCGCAACCACCTCCGTTTTTAAACGAAGTTGGTGAACCTAACATCCCTTGGAAACAATGCAAAGATTTAATTGAGTCTTATCTCATAGCCAGAGGAGGTGAAAAATGTTCATACTTTAGGAAACAACACATTTTGTTACACAATTTATGGATTGAAGGGCTGAAAACTTTTAATAACATAAGTGAGTCTGCAGATGATAATGTCTACCAGGTCACTATAAACAAATTGGAAAAGCATTATGGGCAAATTATAAATGTGGTGTTGGAAAGACATAAATTCTTTTTAAGAGTTCAAGGTAAAAACGAAAAAGTGAGATCATATATTGCAGTATTGAAGGATTTAGCTAACACATGTAAGTTTGATGATTTAACTGATTCCCTTATCAGGGGTCAGTTGGTGAGATGTACGAATAATCTTAAGATCCAGGAGAAATTTTTAGCTGTTAACCCAGACTTTAAAGAGACTATGGAGATAGCATTGGGGGGTGGAACACACAGCAGATTGTATAAGGGAGATTAAATTGAGTACCGATACTTCCCCTGGAGTTAACGCAATAAGCAAACAGGATGGTAAAGAGGCACACAAACACAAATACCAAGGCCCCAAGAGTAGTAAGCCCAAGTGTTATAGGTGTGGGGATCCTGCGCATATGGCAAATAGTCCTACCTGGCAGGCTAGAAACCAAATTTGTCACAAGTGTGGTAGGAAAGGACATTTAGCCAGGGTATGCCTCGAGATACGCGATAGAACTGTATCAGTGGTGAAACCCACATCTGCAATAGAAACCAAATTAGTGTTTCAACTAAAAATCGACAGCGATGTTGTCAGTTTTCTAGCATGCAGTGTTAGTATGGATACCAAACAAGTTGTTGTTTTGGCTGATTCATGTACACCTTATACCCTGCTTGACAGTAAAGTTTTTAAAGAAACTTTTCCTAACAGGATAGACAAACTAGATGTACCTGACATTAAGCCGGGTCGATATAATGGAGATCCCATACCGTTAGTGGGTATGACCACAATGCAGATTAGCTTTAAAGGGAGGAACACTGTGGGCAAGGTTTATGTCACTGAGAAAAGATCAAGTCTTTCGGTTTGGATGCACCAAAAAGAGCTAGGCATCAAATTAGATCCTAACTGCAAAGATCAAGTACTGCTAGTTGATCCCTCGATTTGCTGTCATGACATTTGCAGTGAGTTCGCAGATGTATTTACTGAGAAGTTAGGGTTATTGAAGGATTACCAACATTGTATCAAACTGAACTAGCGCACAAGGTCAGGCCCCTTCTCCACCTCATGCAAGCTCCTCTACAAAAAGAACTCGAGAGGTTGCTAGAACTAGGTGTTATTGAATCTATCGAAAGTTCCTCATGGTTGGCCCCAGTCGTTATTGCGACCAAAGCAGCCAGTAAGGATGTCAGGATGTGCCTAGACCTCAGGGATGTAAATGTTAATATATGAGTGGACAGACACCCACTTCCTAGGATACATGAAATTTTGACACTAATTAAGGACGCTAGTTGTTTCAGTGTTCTAGACTTATCCTCTGCTTATCACCAAGTGGAGTTGCACCCTGATTCTCACCACCTCACTTATTTTTCAACTTCTTTAAGTGCTTTTCAATACCTACGCATGCCTTTTATTCTTGTGTCGGCTGCGGCCGCATTTCAGAGGATAATGCAGCATGTCCTAAAAGATGTCCCAGGTACCTTGTGTTTCCAGGATGACATACTCATTCATGGACAGGACATAGAGGAACACAATGACATGCTCAGAGAAGTACTGATCAAAGTGCGTAATGCTGGACTTACCTTAAAGAAAGAACAGTGTCAGATTGGTGTGGGTTCTGTGGAGTAATTAGGGCATGCTATTTTAGAGGATGGCATTAAAACCAAACTTAATTTAGTTGAAGCAATCCAAAATACTACTGCGCCCACAAATGTAGAAAAATTAAATCATTTTTAGGAGTCCTATTCAAAGCTTATACAGAATTACGCTAATATAGTTGGACCTTTGAGGAATTAACTTGGTGCTAAAATTCGTTTTATATGGAGTGAGGACTGCCAGCCGGCGTTTGCCGCTGTTAAAACTTGCATTACTGATGTCCCCTTTATTGGGCAGATTTATCTCCCACCAAACCTACCATTTTTTCCACTGATGCCAGTAATAAAGGTCATGGGACCAGTCTCACTCAACGGGTGAGGGACAAAGAGCATGTAGTGGCTTTTGCTTCAAGAACATTGAAAGGGCGGAGAGACATTATTCAGTGGTGGAAAAAGACTTAGCATGTTTTGGGCAATCAGACATTTAGTTTTTTTATGGGGCATACATTTCATGGTCATGACTGACCATAAACCCTTAATGTATGTTTTCACTACTTAAGGGTCTGCCAGAACCATGCCAAGGATCTCTAGATTGATCCTTGAATTAGGAGCGTGCAATTTCAAAGTACATTATATGCCGGGCAAGCAAAATGTTATGGTGGACTTTCTCTCTCGAGTACCCTTAGAAGCAAGTAAAGACACACAAGGGGAAGAGGACATCGATATAGTACTTGAAGTGACTAAAATGAATAAAAAGGACTGGGATGATTGCATGACACTTAAAGTTTTGACTTCCCTCAAAAGGTACATAAGAGATAGATGGCCGATGCATAAGCATAAATGCCCTAATAGCTTACATAAACTTTGGGAGGTAAGGTTGGAGCTGAGTATATATGGTGAGACAGTTTACAGGGGGAGAAAATTCTACCTCCAGAAGATATTAGATACATAATAGTGGAATTGGCACATGTTTGGCACCTAGGTGCAGCCTCACTAAGAACAAGGTGCAGGAGGAATATTGGTGGCCAGGTATGGATGCCATGGTGAAGGGTATTGTCAAAGACTGCAGGGAGCGCATCAATAGTAATAAAACACAACATGTTAGGAAAGCTCCTTTGTCTCCAGTTCAAGTTCTTGTTGTCCCATGGTCAAAACTTTCCCTTGACATTTTGGCCAACTCGACCTCAAAAGCTTAAGTGAAAGTTTTGTGTTAGTACTCATCGATTACCACACACGATGGGTCATCACCAAGTGTGTACACCAAATAGACACTAAGGGGTCGATTCCGATTCGGGCCGGAAAAAGCACCGACCGACTCGGATCCGGAAAAAATACCGACCGACACGTACCAGTGGCGCCCGACACGCCAAGTACGATGCAAGCCGCGATAAATCCGACCGACATGTCAGGAAACCAAGCCGACCGACCGAGCCGCTCGGAAAATAGCAATCCGGCCGGAAAAACACGCGAATCCAACCGACCGACACGCACCCGGAACAAATCCGACCGAATCGTACCCGCCAACTCCAACCCGCAAAGTACGATGCAAGGCGCGAAAACACGACCGAGTCGGACGGAGGACAAGCCGTACGACCGACACGCATACAAAACCGAGCCGAAGCAACACAATACACCGCGACCGACGCGTACGCAGCATACAAAACTGCACAAACACAGCGTGAACGAAACGGAAAACACCGTACGAGACCAATGCAGGGTCCGACTCGGTCACAAGAACGTTTCCAACATACACAAACAGCACAAAGGAAAAATCAACCAAAAAAGGCCAAACAAGCAATTACCAAGCCAATAAATACTGGGGGGGGTGGGGACAGAGAACAAAGACACACCCACAACTCCACCTATATAAAGGACACAAATCACTACCATGAGCCTTTGCAAATGCCATTCCACTACCAGCACCCAAGAGAAAGCAACCACACACCCACAGCTCATCCCTCACACAAGCCACACACCAGCAGCACACCAACAAATACCTACCTCACATACACCCAGCACAACACACACCCACACACCCTCACCTGCACACCAACACACACATCACCCACCATCACCACCCATCACCATGCCCCCCAAGAAGAATCACAAGTTCCTAGATTGTGAATTGGAAGTCCTGGTAGACGAGATCCTCAGGGTAGAGCCACAGCTGTTTGGCACATTGGTCCAACAGACCCCCATGTCGCAGAAAACCAAGATGTGGGAGAGGATCATCAACAGGGTGAACGCACAATCACCATGTCGGCGCACAAAGAGCGACATCCAGAACAGGTGGTATGACGTGCGCAGGAGGGTACGGAAACTGCTGAAGCAAGATTACATCAACAGCCAACACACCGGCAGTGGCCCTCCTGCCAAGCCAATATACCTCAGGCCCTGGGAGGAGAAGGTGCGGGCCATCCTACCGCCAGTGAGCATATATGGACTAGAGGACATCCCAGAGCCTGGTGAGTACACAACAAATGTACACAATATACTGCCACAAAACACACACACATCACTGTCAAGGGGAGAGTCAAACCATGCACTCATAGCAATTACACAGCAACTAGAACAGAATCATCCCAAAATGTGTATGTCAGTCAGATAAACACAACACATGCCATCAAAAAAGTCACATCCAACTGTGCCAACACATGTACAAACACAACCACAACTACAGCTAGGCAGTGGCACAAATAGAACTAACACACACATCCACACATGTAGCCACCACAACAACACCAACACACAGTGAAGACCACTCAAAGGAAGGAATTCTGTGTATGCTGGCCAAGTCAGTGTAGCCAATAGCATCATGGGAGTCGCAGTCACACATATTGCCCCCCCACAACTGTCCCATCAACACCACCATGAACCATGCGCACATCACAGGGAGTGGAGAAGGACTCACAAGATGGCTGACACTGGCTACTGCTGTGAGGAGCACAAGGCCCTGCTGGCAACTGTGCACCAACAAACAGCAGGACACCACTGACTGACATCCTGAGAGACAACTTACACTCCCTGCAATGCAAGCACGTTCCATGGTGGGATATCTGGCTGGCTGGGTGGGAAGGGGGACTTGCAGCACTGACCATAGTCACCAGCACCTCCCCTCACACCCCCCCCAACACAAACTCCACAGTACCCACCTGGTAGAATGCAATGCCCTCCATCCTAACACAAGATCCCACAAAGCACCACCACCCTGGCTTATGTTGTGTGAAGCACAGGGACACTCTTGGGACTCTTAGCCAAACAACTGCCAGGACAACACTCCCAGCCATCCTGTCAGCACAGCCAGCCCACCCCACAGGGAAGCAGAGTCAAAAGGAAGGAAGCATGGGCATGCTGGGAAGGGGGGTGGAGGCAATAGCATGATGGGAGTCGTAGTCACAGACATTGCTCAGCCTCACAACTGGCCCATCAACACCACCCTGAACCATGCTCACATCACAGGGAGTGGAGAAGGACTCACAAGATGGCTGACACTGGCTACTGCTGTGGGGAGCACAAGGCCCTGCTGCCAACTGTGCACCAACAAACAGCAGGACACCACTGACTGACATCCTGAGAGACAACTTACACTCCCTGCAATGCAAGCACGTTCCATGGTGGGATATCTGGCTGGCTGGGTGGGAAGGGGGACTTGCAGCACTGACCATAGTCACCAGCACCTCCCCTCACACCCCCCCCAACACAAACTCCACAGTACCCACCTGGTAGAATGCAATGCCCTCCATCCTAACACAAGATCCCACAAAGCACCACCACCCTGGCTTATGTTGTGTGAAGCACAGGGACACTCTTGGGACTCTTAGCCAAACAACTGCCAGGACAACACTCCCAGCCATCCTGTCAGCACAGCCAGCCCACCCCACAGGGAAGCAGAGTCAAAAGGAAGGAAGCATGGGCATGCTGGGAAGGGGGTGGAGGCAATAGCATGATGGGAGTCGTAGTCACAGACATTGCTCAGCCTCACAACTGGCCCATCAACACCACCCTGAACCATGCTCACATCACAGGGAGTGGAGAAGGACTCACAAGATGGCTGACACTGGCTACTGCTGTGGGGAGCACAAGGCCCTGCTGCCAACTGTGCACCAACAAACAGCAGGACACCACTGACTGACATCCTGAGAGACAACTTACACTCCCTGCAATGCAAGCACGTTCCATGGTGGGATATCTGGCTGGCTGGGTGGGAAGGGGGACTTGCAGCACTGACTATAGTCACCAGCACCTCCCCTCACCCCCCCCCAACACAAACTCCACAGTACCCACCTGGTAGAATGCAATGCCCTCCATCCTAACACAAGATCCCACAAAGCACCACCACCCTGGCTTATGTTGTGTGAAGCACAGGGACACTCTTGGGACTCTTAGCCAAACAACTGCCAGGACAACACTCCCAGCCATCCTGTCAGCACAGCCAGCCCACCCCACAGGGAAGCAGAGTCAAAAGGAAGGAAGCATGGGCATGCTGGGAAGGGGGTGGAGGCAATAGCATGATGGGAGTCGTAGTCACAGACATTGCTCAGCCTCACAACTGGCCCATCAACACCACCCTGAACCATGCTCACATCACAGGGAGTGGAGAAGGACTCACAAGATGGCTGACACTGGCTACTGCTGTGGGGAGCACAAGGCCCTGCTGCCAACTGTGCACCAACAAACAGCAGGACACCACTGACTGACATCCTGAGAGACAACTTACACTCCCTGCAATGCAAGCACGTTCCATGGTGGGATATCTGGCTGGCTGGGTGGGAAGGGGGACTTGCAGCACTGACTATAGTCACCAGCACCTCCCCTCACCCCCCCCCCAACACAAACTCCACAGTACCCACCTGGTAGAATGCAATGCCCTCCATCCTAACACAAGATCCCACAAAGCACCACCACCCTGGCTTATGTTGTGTGAAGCACAGGGACACTCTTGGGACTCTTAGCCAAACAACTGCCAGGACAACACTCCCAGCCATCCTGTCAGCACAGCCAGCCCACCCCACAGGGAAGCAGAGTCAAAAGGAAGGAAGCATGGGCATGCTGGGAAGGGGGTGGAGGCAATAGCATGATGGGAGTCGTAGTCACAGACATTGCTCAGCCTCACAACTGGCCCATCAACACCACCCTGAACCATGCTCACATCACAGGGAGTGGAGAAGGACTCACAAGATGGCTGACACTGGCTACTGCTGTGGGGAGCACAAGGCCCTGCTGCCAACTGTGCACCAACAAACAGCAGGACACCACTGACTGACATCCTGAGAGACAACTTACACTCCCTGCAATGCAAGCACGTTCCATGGTGGGATATCTGGCTGGCTGGGTGGGAAGGGGGACTTGCAGCACTGACCATAGTCACCAGCACCTCCCCTCACACCCCCCCCAACACAAACTCCACAGTACCCACCTGGTAGAATGCAATGCCCTCCATCCTAACACAAGATCCCACAAAGCACCACCACCCTGGCTTATGTTGTGTGAAGCACAGGGACACTCTTGGGACTCTTAGCCAAACAACTGCCAGGACAACACTCCCAGCCATCCTGTCAGCACAGCCAGCCCACCCCACAGGGAAGCAGAGTCAAAAGGAAGGAAGCATGGGCATGCTGGGAAGGGGGTGGAGGCAATAGCATGATGGGAGTCGTAGTCACAGACATTGCTCAGCCTCACAACTGGCCCATCAACACCACCCTGAACCATGCTCACATCACAGGGAGTGGAGAAGGACTCACAAGATGGCTGACACTGGCTACTGCTGTGGGGAGCACAAGGCCCTGCTGCCAACTGTGCACCAACAAACAGCAGGACACCACTGACTGACATCCTGAGAGACAACTTACACTCCCTGCAATGCAAGCACGTTCCATGGTGGGATATCTGGCTGGCTGGGTGGGAAGGGGGACTTGCAGCACTGACTATAGTCACCAGCACCTCCCCTCACCCCCACCCCCCAACACAAACTCCACAGTACCCACCTGGTAGAATGCAATGCCCTCCATCCTAACACAAGATCCCACAAAGCACCACCACCCTGGCTTATGTTGTGTGAAGCACAGGGACACTCTTGGGACTCTTAGCCAAACAACTGCCAGGACAACACTCCCAGCCATCCTGTCAGCACAGCCAGCCCACCCCACAGGGAAGCAGAGTCAAAAGGAAGGAAGCATGGGCATGCTGGGAAGGGGGTGGAGGCAATAGCATGATGGGAGTCGTAGTCACAGACATTGCTCAGCCTCACAACTGGCCCATCAACACCACCCTGAACCATGCTCACATCACAGGGAGTGGAGAAGGACTCACAAGATGGCTGACACTGGCTACTGCTGTGGGGAGCACAAGGCCCTGCTGCCAACTGTGCACCAACAAACAGCAGGACACCACTGACTGACATCCTGAGAGACAACTTACACTCCCTGCAATGCAAGCACGTTCCATGGTGGGATAACTGACTGGGTGGGTGGGTGGGTGGGAAGGAGGTCTGGCTGTCAACCAAACACAATCAATGCAGACCATGTTCACACCCCAGAGAATACATAGAAATGCCCAAATAATGCAGGACAATGTGCCACACCAATATCAACCCCTGACTGTGACGACTTAGGACAATACAATGTACAGGCCCGCACCCCGAGGCACAGTCACAACTGTCAGGTGTGTCAACCACTGATGCCTGCAGAAACATGACATACATTGTTTGTGTCTCCCAAAAACAGGTGATGATAGGGACACAGCAGCAGACGCTGAGGAGTCCCAGTCCCAGGCTCAAGAGGATGCCGAGCTCACTGGCGTCGTACAGCCTCTGTCCTCCTCGGACGATGAAGAACAACCTGGCACATCCGGTGCAAGTCAACATGCTGCACCAGCAGGACCACCAGCTGCAGCACCAGCAGGTCCACCAGCTGCACCCCTGCACCCACCCCTCCAACGACTGTCACCACGAATACCATCCCTGCCGACATGGACAGAATAAGGAACAACACCAGCGCAGTGACCCTGGACCAACCTGGGGCCATGGACACCACCACCACCACCAACCCCCAAGGTGGACCAGGGTTATCTGTGCGTGCAACTGCACACACTGCACATGTCAGCAGGGGTGGTGGGAGGGGTGGGAGACAGAGGTCGCTGCTTGCAGACGTTGCTGGTGTGCATGAAGACCCACAACTGGTACGCATAGCTGATGCGTACCAGTCCAGCACCGGAGAGCTCAGCCAGGTAGTGGGGCTCCTCAGAGACATCAAACAGCAGCAGGCTGCCCATCATGCCCGCTTGGACTCCCACATGTCCCAAGTGGAGTCACACATGTCACGTGTGGACTCCCACATGTCACGTGTGGACTCCCACATGACCCGCGTGGAGTCCAAGTGGGATGTACTACATGAGATGACGGCGGTGCACAGGGACATTTTACAATGCCTCCGCCAGATGAACAGCAACCAGTCCACACCTCCCTGTGTGCCAACAACATCTGGTACCGAACAAACTGCAACTGCCACAGGGAGGGAGGAGGACTCTGGCGGAGAGTCCCCTGCACCGCAGCAGCCTGCACTTGAGGGCCCCCCCCCAAGAAGAGGGGTCGTCCGAGGAGGGGAAAGTGAGAGGCTGATGGCCAAGCGCAACTCCCAGGAAGCCTGAACCTGTTCTGGATTTTCGCCTTTGTGCACAGACTGTTCACCCTGTTGATGGCAACACTACTCCCACACATTGCATGGGGAGTACAAGTTGGAACAATGTGTCAGACAACTGTGGCCCCGATACTGGGGATCCTGTCTACCTGGACTTTCTATTCATCTAGGAACTTGGGATTGCAAGATTCATGTACAGCACAATCCATCCTATGCACTATTATCACAATAAACACACTAATACACCATACTTGCCTCTGTCGTGATTCCAACGTGGGTGCTGTTATGGGGATGATGAACTGCAAAATTACACAGTGTATGCGAACTGCAACAGCAAGGACAACACAGGCATGTGAGTACAGGCAACGTGACACATATGAGGGAGACACACCACCAGGGCTACACAACACATACACACCTAGGCCATCTGACTCATTGCCTACACTGATGTTGCCAGGGAAGACGGTGCAATGCACAGACACCACACCCATTCCCAGTTGTAGTCAAGTAGCCCACAGGTGCAGTAAGCAAATGGCAGTCAAATGTGTGACCACAGACAACGCACATCACTAAGTGAAGCACAGGTTTATTACACAGTAGCAACATGCCGTAACCACTACAGATGCAAGGTAACCCCACCTGGTAGCGGGCACACAGTCAACAACTGTAGACAGAAGGAAGTCCATGGGTGTGGCGCACATCACCTGTAGGGACACAACAGCTACCAGCCTGGATGTGCAATCACGTCGTCGGTGGACACAGTTGACCAAACGAATCTGAAAGTACCCTGTGAAGGACAGAAATGACACACAGTCAAAAGCAATGCAGTACAGGACAGAACAGCAAAACTCATGCACAATACATGTTACAAGATACCCACCCAGAACCAAGTTAGCATGTCAACACTGTTGGGGAGTACAGCCCACCTGTCACCACACATCGCAACACACATCCTGTCAAGTAGCCCATGGACACACTCCAACAGCACCAGAGCACCACCCACACATCATGCCAACTCACATCATTCACATGACACCTCAGGATACTCACATTCAGCTAAAGAAGTTGGTGATGAGCTGTGTGCGGACATCACCATCACCATCATCATCATCATCGTCACTGGCATCGTGGTCCAGGCCAGGATCCTCCACAGGTGGCGGATGTTGGTCATCGTCATCCTGGATGAGAGGCAACTCCTTCCGCACTGCCAGGTTGTGGAGCATGCAGCAGACGATGATAATCTTGCACACTTTCGCAGGGGCATATGGGAGGGACCCTCCGGTCTTGTCCAGGCAGCGGAAGCGGCTCTTCAGGAGACCAAAGGTCCGCTCAATCACTCTCCTGGTCCGACCATGTGCCTCATTGTAGCGCATCTGGGCAGGTGTCACAGGGTTCCTGAGGGGTGTCAGCAACCACGGCATGTTGGGGTATCCCGAGTCACCTACGGACAGACAAGTGCACATCAGCTGACTTGGAAAAGTGGGCGGAATACTACAGATCAGATCACACACAATGGCACAAAGTCAGTACACACCGACAAGCCAGGCACGCTGGTTCTGCATCTGTGCCATCAACCTGGGGATGCGACTACTCCTCATCACAAAGGCATCGTGTGCTGAACCAGGGAAACGGGCACACACGTGTGTGATGGTCATGTCTGCAAGACACACCACCAGTGCATTGACCGAGTGGTAGTGCTTGCGGTTCCTGTAGGCCTGCTCCTGGGCCTGTGGTGGTACCAAAGCCACATGTGTCCCATCAATGGAGCCAATGACATGCGGCATCCTCCCCAGGGCATAAAAGTCACTCTTCACGTCAGTGAGTCGTCGCAGTCTAGGGAAATAGATGTACCGGTTCAGGAAGAGCAACATTGCCGCCAAAACATCGCGGAGCACACGGCTGAACATGGTCTGTGACATCCCACCAGCAGACGCCACAGTATGTTGGAAGGTACCGGTGGCAAAGAAGTGTAGGGCTGCCATCACCTTCACCTTGGGGGTCAGCGCTGTAGGATACGGCCGGCCAGGCTGCAAATGTGGGGACAACTGCACTGCAAAATCCTCAATCAGCTGCCTGGTGAAGCGGTACCGTCGGATGCTGTCCCGTTCCACCATCGTTGCCAGGTCTGGGAATGGCCGATGGACAGCAGGAGCCCTGCAGTGCAGAGGAGAAGTAAGCAAGATCGTCAGTCACCCCACATATGCGGCATTGAACACACTCAAGATCCCAACATACATCATCATGAGGCACAACTACATGAAGTGTGCAGTACCGGAACGACATTTATGGTACATACATGGCCAACATCTGTCAACACGGTCCTACAGGTGGCATCAATTTGTCCCTGGTTGGCCCATTGGATATCATGATGCTGTGTCACAGTCACCCCCCAGTGACATGTGAGGACAGATGTGCCCCAGGCACCACAGCTCAACGACAGGCACATTCCCAGGGACCCTGTAATGCCACATGGACACTGGCATCACCTGGAGTATCATGTGTACACCACAACAAAACAAACATGACCCCCACAGGTAGTGGCCACACTTGCCATGGCAGGAGAGCCATGGACGTCTGTGACACACACGCACAACATCAGAGTCCATGCACACACAACGTGGATGTGGAGACTGTCTCCCATTGTGCACATGAAATCAGAGACATTGTAAACACTACATGCACAAAGACTGTGGAGGGCCATCACTATTGTGCCACTGGGACACCCTGGCTCAAACATACCGTCCCACATGGGACTCACGGGGTATGTGACATGACATACACAAACACCACTGTGAAATGTGACCATGGCACATGCACAGATATGAACAGTTGCACATCACAGTGGTCACGTACACGTAACACCCATGATCCTGTCCCCATGAACACGTGCACAGCCTGGGGGTGGCTGCCCACAGGTGACACCCACAGGACAACATGTACACCAACATACACACAATAGGAAATGCAGCCTTACATGCCTTATGATAAGGTTTGGACAGGCTGTCGTGATGTAGGTGTGCCCCTCACTCCCTGGGAGCTATCTGTGGCTGGCATATGTCCATCTGAGACAGGCATGCTGACATATGCCAGTCACATGTACAGTGATGCGTTGTACTGCAATGGACCGATCGGTGCCTCCGGCCGGCCCATTGCATTCAATGTGTGCGGGTACGCGTTGTACCCCTGTGCGCGTTGAACTGCACTGGACCGATCGGTGCCTCCGGCCGGCCCATTGCATTCAATGTGTGCGGGTACACGTTGTACCCCTGTGCGCGTTGAACAGCAATGGACCGATCGGTGCCTCCGGCCGGCCCATTGCTTTCAATGTGTGCGGGTACGCGTTGTACCCCTGTGCGCGTTGTACTGCAATGGACCGATCGGTGCCTCCGGCCGGCCCATTGCTTTCAATGTGTGCGGGTACGCGTTGTACCCCTGTGCGCGTTGTACTGCAATGGACCGATCGGTGCCTCCGGCCGGCCCATTGCATTCAATGTGTGCGGGTACGCGTTGTACCCCTGTGCGCGTTGAACAGCAATGGACCGATCGGTGCCTCCGGCCGGCCCATTGCATTCAATGTGTGCGGGTACGCGTTGTACCCCTGTGCGCGTTGAACAGCAATGGACCGATCGGTGCCTCCGGCCGGCCCATTGCTTTCAATGTGTGCGGGTACGCGTTGTACCCCTGTGCGCGTTGTACTGCAATGGACCGATCGGTGCGCACCCATTGACAATGGGCTTGCCTGGCAACGGACGCGTTTTCGAATATTCGAACGAGTCGGTTGCTGGAAAATCAGTTGGTCACCCACAACAATGTTGCAAAATCATGTATGTCATGAAGTTGAAATTTTGAAGGATGCTGTGGGCGTGTTTTGGTGCTGCTATTCCATGGATTGGCCATATTCAGAAGATGCAAACGACTTGGACCTATCACTTTGGACACAAGGGACAGTATCTGCCTCTCCAGCACATATATATTGCTGCATGTTCCCCTGAGAGCCCACTTGCCTGCACTACATGCTCCAGGACGACATCTGCCACTGCACTGCTGCTGTCTCTGCCCCTCTGGACCCTGCAATGGCACGTACTGTGGAGAGAGCCCCAGCCTTCAGCCTTGAAGAGAACCAGGCCCTGCTGGACAGCCTACTTCCACAGTACAGCAAGCTGTATGGGACACCAGGGGAGCAGGTGAGTGTTCTGTGCACTGCCTTTCTGAATGTGCATTTTGTCTGACTAGCAAGGCTGAGAGTCAGCACACCACTGGCTAGCAGGCTCACTGAGTAGTTGTCACCCCCCATAGTGTGTAGTGACTTGCACTGGACAGGTATGGTGCAGTGACAGTGCTTCTGAACAGGGTTTTACTCCCCATGCTATGATACCATGTAGTGACTTCTGGAAAACTGTCCATGGGCAGCCGTGCACTGCCTGGGTACACCATGTGCCCCTGTGATTGCGACATGTATATGCAACTGTGTCATGCACGGATATGTTGCATGTGTAGTAATGTCCTTATCACTTTGTCATCCTGACAGGCTTCTGCCCATCGGAAGCATGAGATCTGGAAGGACATCGTCCGGGCTGTCCGGTCCGTGGGGGTCTACAAGCGCCGGATCCGCAACTGCCAAAAGAGGTGGCAGGACCTTCGGGGCTGGACCCGGAGGATTGCACGGGTCCAGCTGAAGCTGTCGCCTCCTCGCAGGAGGGGCGGAACACGGACCCTGACCCCCCACATGCTCAGGATCCTGGCGGTGGTCTTTCCAGACCTGGATGGGCAGCTGAAGGCCAGAGAGCAGCAAGGAGGGGGTGAGTCAAAGACTGCACTGTGTACTCTGTCTAACATGTTATGTGCCCTCCTCGGGCCAGGTTGAACTGCCACAGTACAGCAGTCATGTTGTCCAGGAGCCATGTCCCTCTATTGTGCACTGCCCACTCCTCATCTGATACCCAGGTGTGGCCCTTACATGCAGGGAATTCTGTCACTTAGGACTGTGTCCTTGCAGTTTGCTTGACTCAAGGTGGGAGACAGCATCTGTTTCCCTGACTCTGTGGTGGGCATCATGGGTGGGTCCATTGCTTACACAATGCCTGTATTCTGACATGTATTCAGCGTGTTACTTTGATCTGTGGTCCAATTGCTGAGCTGATCCACCACATGTGGCTGGGGTACCTGGCACACACCCATGCTGCGGGTGGGAACAATGTTTGGGCCCCAGGAGTATGTATATGACGTGTGTCACACATACTTAGCCAGCTGCCTACAGTCCAGGGCTCATCCCTCATTCATGTGGGGCTGGACAGTCATGCCTACTCCAGGCCATACAATACACTCTGTACTCCCACTCCCGTGTATCAGAGGACACATTGTGCACAGTGATTTGCCCCTCAGGTGTCTGCCTCTGTGTCAGTGTGCTGTGGATTAGTCGCCAGGACTGCTGTGGAGTTTCTTGGTAGGGGCTCAGCATGCCACTGGAGATGTGACCATAGGAGACGATACTTGTGTGACACATAGGTGTCTGATCAGCTGCCCATGCAGACTGGGGCATGTAAATGTGAAGTTCAGGCAGCTGTTCCCCATGCACAGCAGAGTGTGAGGGGCTCAGGTTCAGAGGGTAGTGTCACAGGTCTCCCATATGTCCAATAGGTATGACCTGGACAGATGAGGGTTAAGAGGATGTGTTGTGGGGGATGTACATGTGCACTTGTGCAGCTCCAGGACTTGCATTCCCCATGACCTACTATTGTGACACAGTGCAGAGTGTTGTTGTCTGGCTGCAAAGTCATACATCACTGAGACAGTGATGTATGACTTTGCAGTCATGCCTCCGCCATGGCATGTGTCTACTGATTGGTGATCCTGCAGGGGAGTGACATGTGCTACATGCACACCATAGTGGCGCTGGCTATCAGGACATGGGTGCATCATGGTGTCTGTCGCTGGTATGCATCACATGCATTTCCTATTTGACTCTGGGCATCCCTTACATCCGTAAACCTGTACTGACTCAGTGGCAAGAGCTGTGATGTGTCCACACCGTGTTCTCTGCACTGTCCAACTACTGTGTACTTGGTGCATGTGTCAACACTGGGGTGTTGCAATCCAACAGACACCAGACAGATGGGTGCAAGGCCATGTGGGATGTGAGTGCCATGCTTGGCATCAGACTGACAATTGACTTCTCCTGTTCAATTAGTGCACTTTTAGCAATGTACAACTAATGATGCCAGGGCTTGCTCTGTGATGTGCTGTGCTCACAGTGGTGTGTGCGTTATGTGCAGGTGACTGATGTCTGTCTGTTTCCCCATTGTTTGCAGATACATCCACGGCCACGGAAGGGGACAGCTCCACGGACCAGGAGGAGCCGGAGAGCCAGACTGGGTCAGCAGCCGAGGAGTGGTCGGAGGGACCCAGTGGCACGGAGGGCGAGGGAGCCACACCGAGGAGTCCTCAGCAGCATCCACCTCAGCTGAGGACCAGAGCAACTCGGAGGATGACTCCCTTGTGGAGGCGGGTGTCAGCAGCCACCACACCCCAGCTAGTGTTGCTGTCCCCGCCACCACCAGCACCACCACCGCCCTCCCATCGGCTCCCATTCCCCAGGTCCGTGGAGGCTCCCATGTCCGGGAGCGTGTCTCCTTTGGGCCAGGCACCGCACCCCCTGCCCCTGTGTCCCCTGCTGCCCTGAGTGAGGAGTCTGTGTACCTCCTTCGCCAGCTCCATGTAGGGCAGACAGCCATGCTGAGTGTCCTCCATGCGCACACCGCGCTGTTGACTCAGCTGGTGTCGTTCATGGAGGGCATCTCATCGGGCATGTCTGACCTACAGAGGGGCAATAGGTCCATGGACTCCTCCCTGACGGCAGCAGTGTCCCTCCTCAAACGGTCCCTCACCCCTCCTGCCTCTGCTCCATCCACACTCCCCAGCACCTTACCCATCCCAGGCACACACACACTGGCACACACCAGCACACACACATCCAGCACACTGACACACACGCCAATGACAAAACGCACACGCAAGCACATTCAGGGGACTGAAGCCAGACTCACAGGGGATGGGGCCCTGGAACACACACACGCATCCACATGCAGTGCGCAGTCCTCAGTTCCCTCTCCCTCCAAAGCACCCTCCCTTGCCTCACCTGCAACCCCAAAGTCACAGCAGCTCTTCCTCTGTGACCTCGGCCTCTTCCCCACCGATGAAGCTGCTCCAGCATCCCGGGGGAAGAGGAAGCCCACCCACACGGAGCAGAGTGCCCCTCGCCCCGGACACCCTCCCCCAGGCGCAGACGGACTGAGGCCCCCACCCGCAAGTCCCCCGGAGTGCTAAGAGCAAGACCCCGCCATTGCCCTGCAGCTCAGGCACAAGGTCTCCGTCCTCCATCCCTCAGGCCCCCACTGCACAGGTGCCCCCACCACACCCTGCCCCAGGTTCCCCCACCCACAGATATACCATCCCCAAGATGCTCCGGCCTTCTCCCCTGCCACTTGCTCTCCCAGCACCACACCCCCGCTGCGCTTGTCTGTGCCACTGATGTGGTGAGGGTGTCCCCCCTCTGTCCAACCCACCTTGCCTGTTCCCCATTCTCCTCCCCTGGAGGTAGGCACTGCAGTGGAGTCCACTACCGCCCTGTCTGACTTGGGCACTGCAGTGGCGGACCTGTCCACCCCATCTGCAGGGTCCACTGCAGTTGTGCCGGCACCCACGACATCTGTGTCATGCCCCCCAGTTGTGCCGGCACACACCATGTCAGACACCTCCACTGCAGTTGTCAGTGGCTCTCCAGCACCCACCACCCCTTCCCTGACTCCCCCTGGTGAGCCCTGATCCTGTCCCTGCGGTGCCTGGCCTGCCCCCCGGTTGCCCCTCCTAGTGGATTGTCCCTGGTATTGTGCAGGCATGCGTAGGGTGACATCTGCCAGTGTCACCCTGTTTGAACTTTGACAATGGACTGGCCATTGGCCTTTGCTCTTTTTCAGGACTTCGTTTGGCCTCAACACATATGCTGAATAAAGCAACTTTCTTTTCTCTAGTGCTCATGCTTCAGATGTACATGTTGTTGGTGCAGCTAACCATGCCCTTGCTGCAGTGATGGTGATATCTGGTCTCATGATTATGAAGTGTTACTGTGCAGGAACCCATGTGGTCCAGGGGGAATGTGTCCTATCATGTGGTGTATCCATGTCATCAATAGCAGCATCTGAGGGTGTCATGTGTTCAGTATTTGGCAATGGGTTTCCTACTTACATTGGCAATTTCATATCTGTGGCTTCCACCCCTGCACATCTGTTGTGCCTGCCATCGTTGCATTTGTCTACTTCCCTGACCGTGTTGCCATCTCCAGTGGACATGCAGGTTTGGGCATCAATGGGGAGGGACTCATCCGTGTAGTCAGTGCAACATTGCTATACAAGTGTGTTGGATCTGTGCTGATGATTCCGTTGGCACATCCATGACCAGGCTGATGTGATGGGAGCCCTCATTTGGTGCTAATTGTTGATTGTGTGACCAAGTGCTCAGCTGACATGATGGGGCCCTACTGAGGCAACATATGGCACAGCTTTCCTCACACAGGAGTGGAGTCCCCTCATGGCAGTGTGTACACGTGTGACATTGCCTGCGCCCAAGGTGTGTGTTGTATGTGCATGTCTGTGTGTTCACTTCCATTCATCTGCGCATGCTGTGATCCCTAGTGTTGTACCTGTTTGTGATGCTTGCTGACTTGAGCTATGTTCCCCCAAAGTCTTCTCCCTGTGTTCTCTGTGATGTGGGTGCATGGCACATTACTGGTCATCAGGGTGTCACCCATAGGTGTGTTTGCTGTCAGGGCAGAGTTTGCGTGCTGACGCAGATGGGTCACAGTCAGGTTTCCCTTTGGCACTTGTTGTTTGCCCCTGTCATGTGATTTCCAGTTTGTGTTATCTTTCAGTGATTGTGACACGTTGTGTGTGTGACTGCTGGCACTCCTTAGGGTCCGGGCTGCAATGTTGGTTGTTGTCTATGTGTGTTCTTTGTGGGTGACCTTGGCTTCTTCATTGGTGTGTGACTGTGGCTGGGATCCCATTGGTCGGTGTGGTATTGCCGTCATGTCCATGTACAGCGTAGTGTGCAGTGTGTCAGACATTCAGGAGTCTTGTTGAGTGTCCATGTGTGATAAGTTTCTACACCTTGGTTCCCACCCACCACCCTGGAATAGTAATGGGTGCATGTGCAATGTCACCAGTGCATGTGTACTTCACTGCTGCACATTGTTGGAGGTCGAGGGGTGTGGTCTTGAGTGTGTGCAGATGAGAGTTGTTGCCCGGCTAGTCCCCTGCCTCCATGTTGGCCTTGGCTTACTGGCCATGCTGATTGATTTGTGCTTGTGTAGGTGTGATGGTAGTTAGTTGCTCAGGACACCTGACTGTGGTTCACAGTGTGAACGACATTTAGCTTTGTCATCACAGTGGTATTTTTCTTCAGCCCAGGGTCACCACATTGTGGGGGCCCTGGGGGTGGTGCTGTGGTGTGTCTGTGACTTGCTGTGTCAGTTGTTGTTCCTACGTGCCTGTGTGACATGTGTGTTTTGTGCTCCCTCTCACCTGTCAATGCCTGCTTGCCCACATAGGGGATTTGGATCCATGAGTTACCTTAGTGTGGCAGTGTATGCACATCTGTATGATTGGTATTCAGCTCTCCTCATGTGTTGTGTTGTTGCCTGGGGACAATGGCACCCCCACCCCTCACCTGCTGTGTATGATGACAGTGTTGGTCTGCCTGTTTGTGTTTGTGCATCTGCACCACTGCATTGGCATATCTTGGGTGTGCCATTGGCTGTATGTTGTTTGGTGTGTTTCCCCTGCTGTCCCTGGGACTCCTAGGTCATCGGTCAGCACAGTGATCATGGTTTGTGTGTCCCATTGCTGCCATGGTATGGTATCTGTTCACCTCACATCTGCTGTCTCCACAGGGTATCTGCATTTGTGTGCCCATTGGTGCAAATATGTGGTTCTGCATTCTGATGGTCACTTCTGTCATTGTGTCATTGATGACTGTTGACGGTCTCAGCCCCCATGGGTGTTGTTTGTCTGCACATGGCCAAAGGAATGTTTCATTTGCACTGCAGTATTTGGCTCCCCCAATTTATGTTGCAATGGGACACATACACTACTTTGCCACAGATGAGTTTTTGGTTCTGTGACCAGGAATGATCCATGCAGTTTGGCAGTTGCAGCTCTTTCTTTGTCAACAATTACCTTTTGGTCACTGTGATGATGAGGGTGTAGACCCCATTGCCACAATGGTCAAAATGTGCTTCAGCTATGGACCCCACACTTACCTTTTGGTCACTGTGATGATGGGGGTTTAGACCCCATTGCCACAATGGTCAAAATGTGCTTCAGCTATGGACCCCACACTTGCCTTTTGGTCACTGTGATGATGGGGGTTTAGACCCCATTGCCACAATGGTCAAAATGTGCTTCAGCTATGGACCCCACACTTGCCTTTTGGTCACTGTGATGATGGGGGTTTAGACCCCATTGCCACAATGGTCAAAATGTGCTTCAGCCATGGACCCCACACTTGCCTTTTGGTCACTGTGATGATGGGGGTTTAGGCCCCATTGCCACAATGGTCAAAATGTGCTTCAGCTATGGACCCCACACTTGCCTTTTGGTCACTGTGATGATGGGGGTTTAGACCCCATTGCCACAATGGTCAAAATGTGCTTCAGCTATGGACCCCACACTTACCTTTTGGTCACTGTGATGATGGGGGTTTAGACCCCATTGCCACAATGGTCAAAATGTGCTTCAGCTATGGACCCCACACTTGCCTTTTGGTCACTGTGATGATGGGGGTTTAGGCCCCATTGCCACAATGGTCAAAATGTGCTTCAGCTATGGACCCCACACTTGCCTTTTGGTCACTGTGATGATGGGGGTTTAGACCCCATTGCCACAATGGTCAAAATGTGCTTCAGCTATGGACCCCACACTTGCCTTTTGGTCACTGTGATGATGGGGGTTTAGACCCCATTGCCACAATGGTCAAAATGTGCTTCAGCTATGGACCCCACACTTGCCTTTTGGTCACTGTGATGATGGGGGTTTAGGCCCCATTGCCACAATGGTCATGGGCTGCTTTGGATTGTGGGTGCCACACACATATATGTGTGGCACATGTGCTAGGGGGTCACATTGTATGTTCAATGTCATGTTCGGTGTTGTAGGCATTTGACACAGCCTGCTCACACGCTTGTCATGGTGGTGGGGGATGTCTTAATCTTGCATTCCCTAGGTTGTGGTGTGCTTGTTGTGTCATGCATTGTCCATCCTATGAGTGGGGGTGGTAGTAGTGGTAGGCATCCTGCCCCCTGGCTAAGGGTGGTAGTAGTGGTGGGCATCCTGCCCCCCTGGGTGAGGGTGGTAGTAGTGGTGGGCATCCTGCCCCCTGGGTGAGGGTGGTAGTAGTGGTAGGCATCCTGCCCCCCTGGGTGGGGGTGGTAGTAGTGGTAGGCATCCAGCCCCCCTGGCTAAGGGTGGTGGTAGGGCATCCAGCCCCCCTGGCTAAGGGTGGTAGTAGTGGTGGGCATCCTGCCCCCCTGGGTGAGGGTGGTAGTAGTGGTAGGCATCCTGCCCCCCTGGCTAAGGGTGGTAGTAGTGGTAGGCATCCAGCCCCCTGGGTGGGGGTGGTAGTAGTGGTAGGCATCCAGCCCCCCTGGCTAAGGGTGGTGGTAGGCATCCAGCCCGCCCTGGGTGAGGGTGGTAGTAGTGGTAGGCATCCAGCCCCCCTGGCTAAGGGTGGTAGTGGTGGTGGGCATCTGGCACCCCCTGGCTAAGGGTGGTAGTTGTGGTGGGCATCCTGCCCCCCTGGGTGAGGGTGGTAGTAGTGGTGGGCATCCTGCCCCCCTGGGTGAGGGTGGTAGTAGTGGTAGGCATCCAGCCCCCCTGGTTGAGGGTGGTAGTAGTGGTAGGCATCCAGCCCCCCTGTCTAAGGGTGGTAGTAGTGGTAGGCATCCAGCCCCCTGGCTAAGGGTGGTAGTAGTGGTGGGCATCCTGCCCCCTGGGTGAGGGTGGTAGTAGTGGTGGGCATCCTGCCCCCCTGGCTAAGGGTGGTAGTAGTGGTAGGCATCCTGCCCCCTGGGTGAGGGTGGTAGTAGTGGTAGGCATCCTGCCCCCTGGCTAAGGGTGGTAGTAGTGGTGGGCATCCTGCCCCCTGGGTGAGGGTGGTAGTAGTGGTGGGCATCCTGCCCCCCTGGCTAAGGGTGGTAGTAGTGGTGGGCATCCTGCCCCCCCTGGGTGAGGGTGGTAGTAGTGGTGGGCATCCTGCCCCCTGGGTGGGGGTGGTAGTAGTGGTAGGCATCCAGCCCCCTGGCTAAGGGTGGTGGTAGGCATCCAGCCCCCCTGGCTAAGGGTGGTAGTAGTGGTGGGCATCCTGCCCCCCTGGGTGAGGGTGGTAGTAGTGGTAGGCATCCTGCCCCCCTGGTTGAGGGTGGTAGTAGTGGTAGGCATCCAGCCCCCCTGGCTAAGGGTGGTAGTAGTGGTAGGCATCCAGCCCCCTGGCTAAGGGTGGTAGTAGTGGTGGGCATCCTGCCCCCCCTGGGTGAGGGTGGTAGTAGTGGTGGGCATCCTGCCCCCCCTGGGTGAGGGTGGTAGTAGTGGTAGGCATCCTGCCCCCCCTGGCTAAGGGTGGTAGTAGTGGTAGGCATCCAGCCCCCCTGGGTGGGGGTGGTAGTAGTGGTAGGCATCCAGCCCCCCCTGGCTAAGGGTGGTGGTAGGCATCCAGCCCGCCCTGGGTGAGGGTGGTAGTAGTGGTAGGCATCCAGCCCCCCTGGCTAAGGGTGGTAGTGGTGGTGGGCATCTGGCACCCCCTGGCTAAGGGTGGCAGTAGTGGTGGGCATCCTGCCCCCCTGGGTGAGGGTGGTAGTAGTGGTGGGCATCCTGCCCCCCTGGGTGAGGGTGGTAGTAGTGGTAGGCATCCAGCCCCCCTGGTTGAGGGTGGTAGTAGTGGTAGGCATCCAGCCCCCCTGGCTAAGGGTGGTAGTAGTGGTAGGCATCCAGCCCCCTGGCTAAGGGTGGTAGTAGTGGTGGGCATCCTGCCCCCCTGGGTGAGGGTGGCAGTAGTGGTGGGCATCCTGCCCCCTGGCTAAGGGTGGTAGTAGTGGTAGGCATCCTGCCCCCTGGGTGGGGGTGGTAGTAGTGGTGGGCATCCTGCCCCCTGGCTAAGGGTGGCAGTAGTGGTGGGCATCCTGCCCCCTGGGTGAGGTGGTAGTAGTGGTAGGCATCCTGCCCCCCTGGTTGAGGGTGGTAGTAGTGGTAGGCATCCAGCCCCCTGGCTAAGGGTGGTAGTAGTGGTAGGCATCCAGCCCCCTGGCTAAGGGTGGTAGTAGTGGTGGGCATCCTGCCCCCTGGGTGAGGGTGGTAGTAGTGGTGGGCATCCTGCCCCCTGGCTAAGGGTGGTAGTAGTGGTGGGCATCCTGCCCCCCTGGGTGAGGGTGGTAGTAGTGGTAGGCATCCTGCCCCCCTGGGTGGGGGTGGTAGTAGTGGTGGGCATCCTGCCCCCTGGCTAAGTGGTGGTAGTAGTGGTGGGCATCCTGCCCCCTGGGTGAGGGTGGTAGTAGTGGTAGGCATCCTGCCCCCCTGGTTGAGGGTGGTAGTAGTGGTAGGCATCCAGCCCCCCTGGCTAAGGGTGGTAGTAGTGGTAGGCATCCAGCCCCCTGGCTAAGGGTGGTAGTAGTGGTGGGCATCCTGCCCCCCTGGCTAAGGGTGGTAGTAGTGGTGGGCATCCTGCCCCCCCTGGGTGAGGGTGGTAGTAGTGGTAGGCATCCTGCCCCCCTGGGTGGGGGTGGTAGTAGTGGTAGGCATCCAGCCCCCCCTGGCTAAGGGTGGTGGTAGGCATCCAGCCCGCCCTGGGTGAGGGTGGTAGTAGTGGTAGGCATCCAGCCCCCCTGGTTGAGGGTGGTAGTAGTGGTAGGCATCCAGCCCCCTGGCTAAGGGTGGTAGTAGTGGTAGGCATCCAGCCCCCTGGCTAAGGGTGGTAGTAGTGGTGGGCATCCTGCCCCCTGGGTGAGGGTGGTAGTAGTGGTGGGCATCCTGCCCCCTGGCTAAGGGTGGTAGTAGTGGTGGGCATCCTGCCCCCCTGGGTGAGGGTGGTAGTAGTGGTGGGCATCCTGCCCCCTGGCTAAGGGTGGTAGTAGTGGTGGGCATCCTGCCCCCTGGCTAAGGGTGGTAGTAGTGGTGGGCATCCTGCCCCCCTGGGTGAGGGTGGTAGTAGTGGTAGGCATCCTGCCCCCCTGGGTGGGGGTGGTAGTAGTGGTAGGCATCCAGCCCCCCTGGCTAAGGGTGGTGGTAGGCATCCAGCCCGCCCTGGGTGAGGGTGGTAGTAGTGGTAGGCATCCAGCCCCCCTGGCTAAGGGTGGTAGTGGTGGTGGGCTCTGGCACCCCCTGGCTAAGGGTGGTTGTGGTGGTTGGCATCCAGCCCCCCTGGGTTGGGGTGGTGGCGCGCATTCAGGCCCCTGTGTGCATATGTGGCATTGGTGATGGGTATCCCGCCCCTATGGTGCTGCTGTTGCTGGTGTAAGTATATTCAGATTCCCAGTGTATGTGTGTGATGTGTCGTGGTACGTGTTGTATGTGTTTTGTGGTTGGTGTCTGACTTACCTTCTGCGCCGTACGCGTCCGTGCCTGTTCCGGTAGTAGATGTAGAATATTGGTATGATCGGGACGAAGGGTTTCATGGTTGGTTCGTGTCGTTCGTCCTTCTCGTTGCTTCGCGTCGTCCTCGTCGCTTTGCTTCGTCCTCGCCGCTTCGCGTCGTCCTCGTCGGTGCTGTGTTCGTCTCGTAGCCGTGGATCGTGTTGTGGCGCGATTCGGAGCTTATGTGCGCCTCTCCCGGATGCTTTGACGTGCCCTGCGTAGCGACGGGTTCGGCGCGTACGGAAAGCGCATCGTACTTGTCCGGCCGGACGGGGCTGCATTTTCCCTTCCGTGCGACTCGATTCGGCGTTTCCGGATTCGCCTCGGTCGGAGAACAGGACCTGGTTTGGGTGAGTACGGCTCGGCCGGGATTTTTGCTGTTGTGCGCATCGTACTTGCTCGTTCGGTGTGCTGTACGGATCGGTCGGGAAACTGGCTTTCGCATGGCTTTTTCCCGACCGAATGCTATTGGGTGCGCCTCCGACCGAGATCGGAATCGGCCCCTATGTCACTCATTCAATTTCTAAAAGATACTTTCTATGAAGAAGGCATACCTGACATTCTGGTAACGGACAACGGGGTACAATTCACATCAGACCTTATGAGAGAGTTCCTTGCCAATTTTCAAATACAACATCTTAAAACATCTTTATATTGCCCATGTTGTAATGGGCTTGTGGAAAGGATGAACCAGGGGCCGTATTACATAGAGTACCCCGGGGGCGCAACAGCCGTTTGCGCCCGCTTTGCGCTCCCCCGGGGCATTTGGTATTATAGAAGGGGGCGCAGATGCTTGTGCGTCCCGTTGTATAATACCGATAGCTCTGGCGCACTTAAAGCGCCAGCGCTATCAACAGAGGGTGTTCCCTCATTTGCATAGGGGAGTGCCTTATGCAAATGAGGGAATTCCATTGACTCTGCGCCCGCGCCATATTACAGATGCGGGCGCAGAGTCAAAGAAGCCATCAGAAGTCGCACTGACAGTGCGCCATTTATAAGGTGGCGCTCTGTCAGTGCGCCCCCTGAGAGCAGCCCTCTGCAGGGGGTAATGAGGGACCCTTGGACCCCCCAGACATCCCCTCACAGGCGGGTGCAGTCACTGACTGTACCCAACTGCAAGGGGATCTCTTGAAAGTGCAGGCAGGTGCCGTCTGCACTGTCAAAACATGGAGTAGCTGCTCTGTGTTTTCACATGAATGCGCTGCCCCCAGGGCAGCGCAAGTTCGCGGCTGCCCTGGGGGCAGCGCATACAACATAATAGGGCGCATTGTGATTGTTTGCACCAGGTGCAAACAATCACAATGCATAATACGTCCCCAGGTGGTTTAAGAGTGTTTACAAAGGGCGGAGGTAACAGGTGTACCTGCCAAAGCAGCTTTGAAGGACATGATACGGAACTACCGCACTGTACCTAATTGTGTCAAATGGGGTTTTACCTTTTGTCTCCCTAAAAGGAAGAAAACCCAATACAAATCTGACTGCTGCATGGTTGCGTAGGGACAGAGCATGCATTGTGGACAGGACAGAAATAGCCAAAAGAATTCATCAGCACCAGGAAGAGTACAAAATCAGATACGACTATACCAAGTGTGTCAAACAACAGTTACTTAGACAGGGAGAATGGGTTCGGATTGACCTTCCTCAGTTACGTAGGAAAAATTATTCCAGATTCTCAGAAACTTTTAGGATAACAAGTGTGGGAAAGAATGCGGTTCAGCTAGAGAACGGAAACATTTGGGGGAATGGACAAATTGGTACCATTCAAGACACCTCAAGTCCCAGCTCACACCCCTCCTTTTATGGTTAATGAGGACCTGGGGTTGCTTTATCTGTCTGACCTTATTGCCCCGCGTCCCGTGGTCAGGTGGCTCACTATTTGGGTGCAACCAGAGAATCACCTAAACTTAGGGGTTGTATGCAATTTCAAGGGTGGAGGTTGGTCAAATGATTGGCATACATACAGGACATTTATGTTAAATTAGGCACACCTGCCCTGTTTGATTCACCACACGACATCTTGAAGGCAGATATCCCTTGGATATCAACTTTTTACTATGGTGAAAAGCAGTGAAAGAGGGTATACAATTAGAGAAGCCCTCAGTCCAAGGACACGCACATATTTTAACAGGGCCAGCTGTCAAACCCTATTTGCTTACTGTTCTTAATGGTCATCACCGGTTTCTCCTCATCAGATTCAGGTTTAATCAATTCCATTTATTTATGGCCCTTCCTAAGCCTTTTGTCTGGAGTGTGAAGTAGAGCCCTTGCGCATGCAGTGACTTTTCTGCTCAGGATCTTGTGCATTTTGTTTTTTTCTGTGTTTTTTAATGTACCCTTAGAAGAACAATGTTATTACCATTGCTGAAATATTTGAATTTTGTCCAGGTCAAGCCCACTCCCATGTATCTACAGTTACTTCCAGATGTTTATACTACATGTGTTGTCGCTTGCTTTCTTGCCTCATTATTGAAGCTGTGGAAGACATTTGACATGGGTCCTTGGCAGGCCTGATTTGTCGTTTATCCTGCATTTAATTGTGATTTTCTGCTTTCTGGGGTTTTATTAAGCATGTATTATTCTTGTTCAAGTTGCTTGGATGATTTATTTATTTGCTTAATTTGCACATTAGGTCTACCCCGGGGACAGCAAGCTGGATTTACATACAATGCGCCTTCACTGGGATTAATTGCTCTTTTATTATTTTTCCAAGGGGTTGAAAATGTATGTACTGCTTTGCTTCTGATTGACTTAGAGGGTTAATATTTTGATTTATCGTGGTAAAGGCATGCATGGTAAAGGGATATGCGTGGCTAAGTTTACCACCCCGCCCCTCTCCCCCTAAAAAAGGACCACGCCCTCCCCTGATCCCTAAAAACTACCCCATCCCTCTACCTGAGCCCTAAAGACAACCCCTAAAAAAATACCCCGAACCCCCTGAAAACTACCCTGAACCTCCCTCCACCCCTGAAAACAACCCCGAACCCCCACCCCTGAAAACGACCCAAACCCCACCACCCCTGAAAACTACCCCGAACCCCCTCCACCCCTGAACATTACCCTGAACCCCCACCCCTAAAAACAACTCCGAACCCCCCACCCATAAAAACCCCCACAGCCCTTAAAACTACCCTGAACCCCCACCACCCCTGAAAACTACCCCGAACCCCCACCACCCCTTGAAACTACCCCAATTCCTACCATCCCTTAAAACTTCCTTGAACTCCCCCACCACCCCATAAAACTACCGGAACCCCCGCCTTCGCTTAAAACTACCGGAAACCCCACCGTGCCTTAAAACTACCCCAAACCCCCACCATCCCTTAAAACTACCCAGAAACCCCACCATGCCTTAAAACTACCCCGAACCCCCACCACCCCACTTACCTGTCTGTGTCCGCTTCCCAACGCTCCTCTTTCCCCTCCCATTCCGAACACTAAAGCGCTTTTGCCTTAACCACACATGTGCGTGGTTAATGCAAAGTCATTGTTCGGGCAAGCGTGGTTATGCTGGCGGGCTTCGGGAACTCGTGGCTCTGGCCTCGTTGTTCCAGATATTTCCCATCGTAGAGCCTGGCTATTTGTGACCAACCTCATTAATATCTATGACGTAGGTGAAATTACGACCCACTACGATGCATAATTTCACAAACTGTTCTAGTAGTACATAGGTCAGTTCATTACATTCTTTACAGGTTGCAAAAATACTGTTTTGCGCCCAATATATTGCAACAAGTTTTTGTACATCTGACTGAGACATTATTCATATACAGGGTTCCAAATCCTTACTGAACTCCACTTCAAAAATAACTGAAACGAGGGGTTTCTTCCATGCAAAAGAATCTATTCTCCTGCCAAAATGTCCAAAGCACCAAGTTGAAATAAAAACAACTAAGATGCAACAGGTAGCATTTCTTTCCCAGAGTACTTGATAAACCAAAGCAGGTTTATTGCAGGTTTCAATCACACACCCTTGCAGCATTCCCTGAACTACGTGCTCTCTTCTGTAACTATATATGTCCATTAAGTGAATGTGAAAGGTGGAGAGCAGTCAGATAGTGGCTAGTAGGACCCAAACAGGACTCCTTCTCAAGCACTTAATGTCATGACTCATGGTTTAAACTGCATGCAGCTGCTTTCCCAGACAGGCCTAACAGACGACCCAACCTGCTACCAGGTTTAACAATGTCCTATTGTCATGCATGTCCAAATAAAAACATCCTTCGACACGTTTTCACCATATGATGGCCACTTAAATAGGGATTTTGTATGTACGAAAGTCCTTTCACTCATTTCTTTTTTCAATGGAACCACATTTTGATATGCATTTTCAGCGACTCCAAATACCAAAATCGCTCTTTGAGATTTCCTAATAGTGACTTGGTATTTGTATATATGAAGAGAATGCAAATGGCAACTGGTCGCAGATTGGGGTTTTTACATGTGCACTTTACCACCCACTCAAATGATGTGCTAAGCACGTGCAACATTTATATATATCCCAAAATGTATCATGCCCTTTCACAATGGTGACTTTGTATGTGTTGGAGATTAGAAGATTCTTAGGGTTAGAATAACCCTTTTCGAACAGACAGCGAAGGAGCTCTAGGACAAGTATAGACTGAGTAGTCTGGTTATTATAGATGTAATTGCAGATTTAAAACCACTTCTAATAAGGCCAACATACAGATGTAATGGAAAGGTACCTCATGACCAAGTACTCTGCTTCAGGAAGTTACCAGGGTGTAATTGCAGTAGCAGGGGAAGTGTCACAAAGTGCCTTGTCATCATTTGCTGGGTGTTATGTTTCCATACATTAATGAGTATATATTTTCCTACCTATCATCAGTAATTACAACTGTCTAACTTAATTTTTATTGCATTGTGCAATTCCCCCATATAACTGTATAAATACCATCAGCACATACATTTGTATTTCTCACCCGCACAAATAGCCACTCCCTTAATATCCAAGTTGTGTGTAATTCCTCCTCTACTATAACAGACTTCTTAGCCAGTTTTTCTGGCAGCACTCATGACATGCTACAGTGGGATTTATAATTGGCTTTCTTGAGGTGACTTCGGAGATGAATATTTGCTTGGTAAGGGTGTTAAATACTATGAACACATGTACAATGTCCAAACAACTTGCTTATGCTAAAGCATTGTTTTATGTGTAGGTGATGGTGCTTATGCATTGTGTCCTTGGACGATGACACCATATTTAAATCCTAACATCAAAAATTAGCACAGATATAACCAAGCTAACACGAGCACACTGTTATATTTGGCTTGTGTCTTTCTTTTCTCTGACCGTGACTTCTCTGCTGCTCAGCTAGTGTGAGTGTCAGAATGCCTGATGACCTCATGGAATGTTGGAGTGCCTGGCTGGTGTGTGGAGTGGCAGTTGATGGCAGGCAGGCTGAGCGGCAGGGAGGCTGCTCCTGGTGGGGCTTGTCTTTTCTTACCTTCTACTTAACCTGGAACTAAGCGTGAATAAAGCTATCTTGTTTTATACACTTGGCTAATGGACTTTTTCTATGTACAACACACACATTTGGGATTCTTATAGGAAGATTTCGGTGTCTGCATAAAAGTGGTGAGGCTGTCCAGTATAGGCCAGAGATCTGCTGCAAAATATTAACAACATGTGCTATGCTGCATAACATTGCAATAAGGAGGGGTCTGCCCAATGGAGACATAAAATGTGAATCTGATCCTGATGACAATATTCCACGTCCCAAAATTCCACAATATGTTTCTCGTGCTTCTGAATGCGGAGTAAATTGTGCAGATATAAAACACTTCTTTTAATGTAAGTAAAAAACAAAGTATGGAAATCAAACTCAAGACAATAGTATTGTTATGCCATAGCAAAAACAAAATTCTTTTGCTTAGGTCCATGAACAAATATTTAGGGGCCGATTCCGATTCGGGCAGGAAATCTCTCTGACCGAGCTGGACCCGGAGAGATTTCCGACCGAATCGGACCCTAGCAGTCCGACCGAACGAGTACAATGCGTTCGCATGCTATCGGACTCGATTCGGTCGGACTCCCATTGAAGTCAATGGGAGCCGGTCGTACAACGCGTACACGGGCTCCCATTGACTCAATGGGTGCGAGGCGAACAAGGGCGCCCCCTATAGCGGGTACGCATCGAAGCGGGTCACGTCGTACACTCACAGGTAGGGGGGACCCATGGGTCCCCCCTGTGTGCGACTCACGCGGCTAGGCGTACAGGGGGGTCCGACACGGACCCCCAAAGTGCGGCTCCGACTGCACTTTCGAGCCGGACGCCGCGAGTCTTTCGGACTGCTCGCGGCGCACATCGTAGTTACCCGGCCGGGGAACGTCTCCATTGCGCGGTGCGAGTCGTGTCTGTGCGAGTTGGTCGGAGCGGTTGGGTCCCGCGAACGAGTCGGTCGACGATTTCGCGTACGTTCGCATCGTACTCGTTCGCCCGGACGCACCTCTGACTCGGTCGGAAACAGGGCGTCCGAATCGGATCGGGTAAAGCCGAATCCGATTCGGAGCACCACCGGCCGAGATCGGAATCGACCCCTTAGTGTTATTCCCACAGAAAGAAGTAAAGTTTTCAAAATATTTCAATGTATTTGTTTCAGGTTACATTAACAAAGCAAATGAAAACTGTGTTAAATAACAAATACAATATTTGTCCCTGCTTCTGCCTCTACTCATACTAGGTTTCTTTGTAGTAGGAGCTTGAGGGCTACCAGACACATCAGTACCAGATGTATGTCTGTATGTGTACCTAACATTAATTACATCTGCCCCGGAGAGGCTACTGAGTCTTGAAGGCTTTTCACTTTCCCCTGTCCTTACATCACCAGTTCCTGAAATGTTTCTTGTTTGTATGTTTTCTAAGGTTTTTGAACTAGAATTGACCCACATGACACATCTCTTCTACAGTGTCCCTGGGAGCCTGCGACTGTTCTCCACCCGGCTGTGTAACACTTCCTGGGTTGGAGAAAGGCTAAGTGAGCATGTTGGTTTGGCTGTCCGAAGACAGTCGCCCAAACCGACACGCATACTTAGCAGTACCCATAACTCCTCCCTAAAGCTGAGGATGGCCTGACCCAGCTGACTCTGGATCAGTGAAAAATAAAATGATAATACAAATTGTTTTATTATCATTTTATATTTCACGTTTGCATCTTCTGGCTTTCCGCAGTGGGGTGTTGCTCCTCCTCCGTAACGGAGGAGCCGTCCCTGATAAAGAGATTGAACCCACATATGATACATTATGCTAAGGGATCACATTGGAGAAGCAGAAGCTCCTTTATGGTTCTCTGAGGATAGGGGCATGACCCTCTTTCATCTTCCTATTAAATACATCCTGTGTCTACCGATATTCATTTTCTGAGTAGTAAAGGAGCTTGAACCCCATGCCAACTGAAATTTCTCTGCTGGCTGTAGCCCCAGCTATTCTGCTTAGTCTTCAGCCTCTTTTTCGCTTTTTCAGTTGTATAACTCCTGCAGATGCAGCTCTTACAGTGTACTCTGCTGGTAACTATATGTTCTGACAATCCTTTACCTGTACTAGCTTAATTTCAAGTTACTACTTTGCCCTTTCACTTAGGTAGTCACATGCCTACCGAGACATAAATGGAGAAGGTAGATAATGATTTTAAACCACATCCAATCCAACATTTCTCTGATTGCAGCAACACCTAGGATTTTACTTAGCGAGTAGCTTTTATTTTGGTCCTAATCTAAGATTACTGCATCTCAGACTCAAGTCACCACTATCCTGTAGATCCAAATGTTGCTGAGCGAGTCACGTGGAACCCACTGAGTCTCCTTCCCCGTTAACAGTGCAGAACAAAGGGGTGTGTGGCCGAGCATCAAATGGAGTATGACACTCCAGAGAGTGGCTCCCATGGCCCAATGCCTCTCTATGACAAATATACTCCTTTTAAAGGTGGCTGAGGGAACCAGATTCAAGTATCCCTGCCTGCAACGGCCAGGCTGGATTGCAGATCAGAGCTGTCGGTGTGTGGGATCTTGAGTGATTTGAGCTGGCAGAGGAGCTGTGAAGAATGAAACTAATGTAATCTCATCATCCAAAGGAAACACCAACAGCAAAGAAGTATCTTCAGGAAGTTTATTGGAGCATAGGAACCCCATGCCAGGGGCACAGACACCAACTGATCCTCTCCACCAACTGACACAGAACCACAGTATGACATGGTCCCCACATTCCACTCTAGACATGAGACAAATAAGAAAGGGAGAAGACAGACTACAACACAGTATATCACATCCCCCTTCTTTCACAGAGGGAACAAAGGGAACAAAACAAAACAAAAACAAACACAAGAGGAACCCCAGACACAACACACCACCCACTCCCTCACAGAACAAACAACAAAAAGAATCAAGAACAAAAACAGAAATCAACGAGTGACAAAATCTTTGAGCCACAATGGAGAATTGATGGACCTTTTGCCTCTCTCAGGTGTGGCACCAGGAGACAAATCATATTTACAATTTCCTTAAACATCATGGCAAGCGTATTGGAAACCTTGGATCTTGCATCTACCAAAGGCAAGTCAGAGACAACAACACCAGGTGAAGAGTTTCTACCACCTCTTTGGAAGAGAGCCACTCTTCTCATGTTCCAGACCTGCAAATTGTCCAATTTCACCCAATTATTACCAACTTGTAACACTTTGAAAGGACCACGAAACTTTGAAAGACCTGGTTTGACACCTCCTGGTTTGACTTTGACAAAATCTCCAACTTTAAAAGAAACATTTTTTGGGGAAAAACTGGAAACACTGGAGGTACTAGGACTCCCACTCTTCCACATCCAAGATGGGCACAATTTAGAAGACAGTTTTCTACCTCTCATCATTTCGAAAGGAGTCTTACCAGTGGCAGCATTGGGTGTGGTACGGTAAGCCCACAGCATATCTTTTACAGCAGATTGTACATTCTGCCCAGCTCTGTTGGCTAATTCCATGGTACCTTTTACCAACCTGTTGATCCCTTCAACTTGACCATTGCTCTGTGGATTGTAAAGGGAGGTACAAATGTGTTTCACACACACCTACGTGAGTTAAAAAGGACTCCATTTCATAGGAAGTAATTTGGGTGGCTTTATCAGTAACAAGATTGAGGGGAACACCCTCCCTTCTGAAAATTTCTTCCAACAGAGCAATGGTAGTCTTAGTGCTGATGTTTCTCAAAAAAACAACCTCAAACCAGCGTGACTTGGCATCCACCAAGGCAGTGGCAAAACGTTCATGCTCAGCCAAAAACGTGAAAGGACCAATAAAATCAAGGCTGACTTTCTCCTAAACAGAATCCACTTCAGACATGTGAAAGGTGTCTTTAACAGAACCACCTAATTTCAACCTTTTCTCTGAGTTCTTGCAAACAACACAATTCTCAACCCAGCCCTTAACCTCGGAATCCATTCTGGGCCACCAGAAGTTTTCTTTAACTCTCTTAAGAGTAAAAGTCTGTCCCATGTGGCCTTCATGCGCTAAGGACATGTGTTTAGACCTCAAGGAGACAGGGGGCACAAAGCGCTCCCCTCTGACTATGATGATATCAGAATTAACGGATAATTCTTCAACTATTTTCGAATAGGGTCTGACATCATCAGAATACACACTCTCTCTGAAGACACCTTCATTGATCATCTTACGGACAGCTAAAAGCTCAAGATCCTTGTCAGAAGAATCCAACCACTCACGTTTGGATATGGCAGCATGTATCATCAATGCTTGCAACAACTTCTTCAGTTTCGACCACCCCACCATCACACAACTTGTCAGGTAACCTGGAAAGACAGTCAGCCACTTTGTTTTCCCAACCAGGCACATATTCAATGGTGAAATCACAATCTTGAAGTTTGACAGCCAGTCTAGCAAGACGAGCTGAACAATCTTTGAAACCATTGGGAGCAAGAACTTTCAACAGGGGCTTATGATCAGTTCTTAAGGTAACTCTGGAGCCCCATATAAATGTAAGGAAATGAGAAGTGGCACAAACAGCTGCCAATACCTCCCGCTCAATGACAGAATACTTCCTCTCAGTACTTGAGAGAGAGCGGGACGCAAAGGCTACAGTCTTTTCAACACCAGCTTGCACTAGGGATAAGACAGCATCCACCCCAACAGCACTGCATCAACAGTAAGGACAGTTTTCAAATTGGGTTGAAATGGGGCCAAACTTTTTCCATTGGAAATCTCATTTTTGATGGCAGAGTAGGCATCCTCTTGAGAAACTCCCCACTCAAATCTCTTCCCTTTCCTGAGTAGAATTCTTAAAGTCTCTGATTTGGTGGCAAAGTCTCTCACAAATTTAGCATAATACTCAACCATACCCATGAAAGAACGCAACATGTCCTTATCAATGGGTGTTTGAGCATTAACGATGGCACTGACAAGATTGAGTTTGTGTCTCACACCTTCGCTAGAAATGCGATAACCCAAGTAATCAACCTCACTGACCAAGAATTAGCATTTTTCCCTGCGCAAAGTGAGGCCAGCCTCTAACAATCTGCGAAGGACAGTGCGTAGGTTGTCATTATGGGATTCAATAGTGTCACCAAAAATCAAGATGTCATCTTGGAAGAAGATGACCCCATTAACTCCGACAAGAACCTTGGAAATGAGCCTCTGAAACACACTCGCTGCGGATGATAGCCCGAAGGGCAATCTGTTGAACTGAAAGACACCTTCGGCTGTAACAAAGGCAGTAAGATGTTTGGAGTCGGGATGTAACATGATCTGATGGTAGGCACTTTTGAGGTCTAATTTTGAGAAGAATTTTCCCCCAGCTAAAAGAAAAACCAATTCCGTTATATTGGGGAGAGGAAAACGGTCCATCACAACATTTTTCTTAAGGCTGCGAAGGTCCACACAGAACCTCAAAGAGCCATCAGCCTTCTTAGTGATGACCACTGGGGATAACCACTGGGTAGCTTCAACGGGTTCAATGACTCCATCGAACACTAATTGATCAATGATCTTCTTGACCTCTTCCTTCATAGCAATGGGAATTTTCCTGGAAGTGTGCCTGACTGGAATAGCGTCCTTTCTCAAAATAATCTTATGAGTATAGTCTTTGGCTACACCTAATTTGCCATTAAAAACAGGTGCAAATTGTTCAAGAACTTGACTAACTTCATCCTCACACACAACCATAACTTGCTCAGCTGCTCTGGGATTGACCACTATATGGGGGTCATACTGATGGAACTAACCCAAAATGGGTGGACCCTTGGCAGCAACATAGATTTTACCTCTAGTGTGATGCTCATGAAAAGCAATATCTGTTTCAAAAAACCCTATAACACCTATGTTAGCTCCCTGGTAACCCTTAAGTACAACATTGGTGTTATTCAATATTTTGCAAGGCCACAACATTTCAAACAAGGTCTTGGAGATAATAGTATTTAGGGACCCAGAGTCCACCATTAAAGTCACTAGTTTTCCATCAATTAGAAAGTCCGCTTTGGGACGAGAACGTCTCTTGGAATCCATTGACTCTTCTTGTTCCAAAAGAGCTGAAGTATTAGAATCAACATGAGTATTTTATGTTCTATGAACTCTTCAGAATCCTCCACCACAGCTACTTTAGACTTATTGGCTTTGCACATGCGGGCAAAATGGCCTTTACTGCCACATAAACGACAGTTTTGTCCAAACGCAAAACAAGCTTTCGAATCCACAATGTGAAAATTGCTGCCACAATGATAACAAAATCGTGTACTAGGTCTGAGAAGCAAAAGAAGATCTTGGAGAAGGATTGCGAGTAAAAGAAGAAGCAGCAGGCTTTTTTTGACAACATTTATCGAGTCTGAATCACAGTCAATTTCAGAAACCTCAATGTGCTCCCTATTGCTCATTTCCTTCATGCACTTTTGTGATTCCTCCACAACTTTGGCAATTTTAGTGGCCTCCTTTAAAGTGGGATCCGCAGCTGCCCATAATCGTTCCTGCAATTTCTTGTTACAACATTGAACAATCAGTTGATCACGAAAGAGCTCCTCCATCATAGGACCAAATTTGCACTTGATAGCCAATTCTCTCTGTCTTGCTACAAATTCATCTATGGACTCAGTTGGGCTCTGAGGCTGGGTGTAAAATTTGTGACGTTGCATGACTATATTGAGAGTTTTGGCAAAGCGTTTGTGTATGCGCAACTTTGCCTCTTTATACACATCCTCCATAACATCACCATTTTCCTCGTAAACATGGGGTAGGTACTTAAAGACATGTTGACCTTCTGTGCCCAGACATCCAATTAAAAGTGCTTTCTTTCTGACGGGAGAGAAATTTGACCCTCCTAGAGCCACAATATAATTTTCAAAAGTTTCTATCCAGTCTTCCCACTCAATGGGAGGATCCCCCTGCAACATAAGGAAAGAAGGGGGGGGGGGCACAGCTTGGTTGATGCTCATAGTGACCAAATGTAATTAAATGCAGTGAAGTCAAAACAGAGCAATGAAGGAAAAAGAAGAAAATAACTTCTTTGGGTGCAGTACCAAACGTGGTCACTGGATGGCAGCATTTAGTGTGGGCCAGACACAAATTACAGGCTCTATGATTGTAAGGTAGGAGGAGCAAGCTGCGTGCCAAACAGTGAACTGAAAAAAATGAAGTCCGGTGAATCAGGCATCCGAAGAAGCTCCCTTTAGACAGAGAAGCGCTTAATGAAGGAGGAGACGCTGGTGTATAGACGATAGGAGCAACAAGAAGCATGTAACGGCAGAAGCTGTTGACACGCGAGAAAGCAGAGCGCAATGGTAGGGAGAGGCAGGGAGAACTGCGTGAAAGCCTGTTGATGCGCGAGAAGGCAGTGCACGCGAAGTCTCTGTGGGCTTTGTGAAAGCGCATGAAGGCAGCGCTTGTGAAGTCTTTGTGGGCTTTGTAAAAGCACGAGGAGGCAGCACTCATGAAGTCTTTGTTGACGCGCAAGAAGGCAGCGCGTGAGACAGTCTGAGGCAATGCGGCTAAAGAGAACGCATTGAGCGCGAGGATGCGCTCATAACGGGCTTGAAGAAAGCTCGAGGCAGATAAAACAAATGAAAAAAAAAAACTGGTAAAAAGCACAACGGGAGGAAATGAGCAGGGCAGCACCTGAGCAGGGTAAAAGGACGCAATCCTACCGCACCAAGTTTAGTAGAGCATCGACGTAGGCAGGGCACAGGGTACCTTTAGCAGGCTCCAGGTAGACTCAGCAGTAGATTGGATGGTGTCTGGTGTTTGTGGCGTATCCCATCATGTCGCCAAAATGATGTAGTCTCATCCATCCAAAGGAAACACCAACAGCAAAGAAGTATCTTCAGGAAGGTTATAGGAGCATAGGAACCCCATGCCAGGGGCACAGGCACCAACTGATCCTCTCCACCAACTGACACAGAACCACAGCATGTCATAGTCCCCACATTCTACTCTAGACAAGAGACAAATAAGAAAGGGAGAAGACAGACTACAACACAGTATAACAGAAACCCGATGTCCCTAGGAGCCTGAGGGGATAACAGGGTCACATCAGAGTTGGCAAAACCTAAGCTCCCACCCTGCTCGGTAGAGACAGCACTGAATTTACAGAAAGACCACTGGTAATGTACGTGGGCCCCCTGCAGCCCCAGGGAGAGGGTGCAGTTGAGCCTATGTGGCAACCTGGCCTCCGCTGCTGGAGTGTTTGCTGTGGCATGAGGTGAAGACCACATTATTGGGATTGGACTGGCCTTGGACATTGCTATGAGATTAGGGGGCATATTTATAAGGGAAGTGGCAGAGTGACGCCTAAGCCTTCCTGGCTTAACGCCTCATTCCGCCACTTCCAAAACGCAGGGCTGCACCATATTTACAAGAATATGGTGCAGCCATGCGTTTCCCCCTGCGCTGGAGCTACACTTAGCAGCCTAGCGCCAACGCAGGCACCCTTGCACCATAGGGCAAGGGTGTCGGCGTGCAGGGTAAGAATGTTTATGTGCAGGAAGGTCCCCAAAAACGAGGAGAAATGAAACATTTCTCCTCGTTGCACCAGGGTAAGACCAAGTTATCCCTGGTCTTAATTCTGGCGCTGCATCCTATTTACGCCTCCCTTGTAAATAGGGGGCCGCATCAGAATCAATGGGTGTAGCGGTGGAACTCCTACAGCAGCACCCATTGTCTTCTCCTTTCACACTAAGGGGCCGATTCCGATCTCGGCCGGTAGGGCACCGAATCGGATTCGGCTTAACCGGATCTGATTCGGAGCCCTCTTTCCCGACCGATTCGAACGTGCGTCCGGGCGAGCGAGTACGATGCGAGCGCACGCGAAATCGCCGACCGACTCGTTCGCGGGTCCGAACCGCTCCGACCGACCCGCACGGACACGACTCGCACCGCGCAATGGAGACGTTCCCCGGCCGGGCAAGTACGATGCGCGCCTCGAGCAGTCCGACCGACTCGCGCCGTCCGGCTCCAAAGGGCAGTCGGAGCCGGACTTTGGGGGTGCATGTCAGACCCCCCTGTACGCGTAGCCGCGCGAGTCGCACACAGGGGGGACCCAAGGGTCCCCCCTACCTGTGCATGTACGGCGCGAGTCGCATCGACGCGTACCCGCTGTAGGGGGCGCCCTTGTTTGCCTCGCGACCTATTGAGTCAATGGGAGCCCGCGACACGCTAGGACGACCAGCTCCCATTGACTTCAATGGAAGTGTGACCGAATCGAGTCCGATTGCATGCGTACGCATCGTACTCGTTCGGTCGGGCTGCTAGAGTCCGATTCGGTCGGAAATCTCTCCGGGTCCGGCTCGGTCGGAGTGATTTCCGGCCTGAATCGGAATCGGCCCCTAAGCTTAGCGTGAAAGGGGGCCTTATTTACAAGGCAGCGTAAAGCCACGTTAAGTGGCTTAACGCTGCCTTGTAAATAAAGCAAAGCCCCAATCGCCACAATAACGTCTTAAAAAGGGACATTCCCGTGGCGATAGGGGCTTATAAATGTGCCCCTAGATGCATTGACAGCACTCAGCAGCCTGATCCTAGGAGGGAGAAAGACGGGAGCTCGAGACAGTGCTGAGAGACATTTACTGGATGGTAAGTAGACAATTTATTGAGTTTTAAATATCGTTGTGCAATAATATCGAGTTTTAAATGTTGAAAGTTAAAAATATTGTTGTATATAATATCAGTGTCAAGAATATCGATTTGGTGTGTTGTATAAAATATTGTTGTTAAAAATATTGATTTTTAAAATATCGTTATTAAAAAATAGCAATTTTGTAAATGTGAATTTTTTAATATAGTATATCTTTTTAAATGTATTAATAATTTTTAATAAATTGTATATGTTTTATATAAAAAATGTTTTAGGAGCGGGATGTTGGGATTATAAGGGATAAGGGTGGGGAGTGTTTTAAAAATATTATTTAAAACATTTAAAATGTATTAAAAATATTAATGAAATTTAAATTTGTGTTTTAGGAGCGGGATGCTGGGTTTATAGGGGATAAGGGTGGGGAGAGTTTTAATTTATTTTTTATTTTTTTTTATTAAAAAAATTGTAAACATTAATGAAATTTTAAATTGTGTTTTAGGAGTGGGATGTTGGCTTTATAGGGGATAAGGGTGGGGTGTGTTTTAACATTTTTAAAAAAATATTTTAAAAAATTTAAAGATATTAATTAAATTTTCAATTGTGTTTTAGGAGCGGGATGTTGGGTTTATAGGGGATAAGGGGGGGAGTGTTTTAAAAAATATTTGAAAAGATTTAAAAAGTTTTACAAATATTTATGAAATTTTAAATTGCGTTTTAGGAGCGGATGTTGGGTTAATAGGGGATAAGGGTGGGGAGTGTTTTAAAAATAAATTTACATATTTTATGAATATTTAAAAATATATTTTAAAAAACTTATTTTTTTTAGGGAGTGGGATGTTGTGGTTATTGGTGATAAGGGTGGGGAACGTTTTAATCTAAAAAATTGTAAAATTGAAATTGGATTTTAGGAGTGTGATGGGGCTATAGGTGATGATGGAGGTATTTGGTAAATAATTTAAAAGTATTAAAAAAAAGACAATATCTTTTAAATAATTTAAAGTGAAGAATGTTTAGAAAATTTGTGAAATTTGTAAATAATTTTGTTGAGTTATGTTTAAATAAAAAAACAAAAAAATTATAAATTATGAGAATAATTTCCAAAGATTAAAATGAAAATTTGGATTATGATATAAAATTATTTACAAATAACATATTTTTGGGGAAAATGTATTATGCATGGGAATATTAAATATATGTATAATGTGTATTATTTTCTATGTTCTTATGTATTTTTTTGGCAGTATTATATTTGAAAATTATATTTTTGGATACTTTTCTTGAGTTAATATAGTTTGGTGTGGGAATAGAAAATGATATATGTTTAGTGTTCACCACCTTCTCTGACTTAATGTAGGTTGGAGTGGGAATAGTAATTTATATATGTTTAGTGTCCAGCACCTTCCCTGACTTAATGTCGTTTGGAGTGGGAATAGTAATTTAAATATGCTTAGGGCCCGATTCTGATGCGGGTTGGAAAAGCTTCACGACCGAATCGGTTGGGAAATGGTGTCCGACCCACTCGGATCGGGAAAGTCCGACCGGCGGAGTAGGATGCATCCGGATGCTTCCAGATACGATTTGGTTGAACTCCCATTGACTTCAATGGGAACATTTGTTCCTAACCGCATCAGAATTGGGCCCTCGGTCGGGAAGACACGTTCCCGATCCGATTTGGAAGGAGCAAATGCCGTTAGGAGGCCTTCCTAACCGCATCAGAATCAGGCACTCGGTCGGGAAGCTTTTCCAACCCGCATCAGAATCGGGCCCTAAGTGTCCAGCATCTTCCCTGAGTTAATGTATTTTGGATTGGGAACAGTAAATTATGTTTAGTGACCAGCACCTTCCCTGACTTTTTCTAGTTTGGAGTGGGAATAGTAAATTATATATGTTTAGTGTCCAGCATCTTCCCTGACTTAATACAGTTTGGAGTGGGAATAGTAAATTATATATGTTTAGTGTCCAGCACCTTCCCTGACTTAATGGAGTTTGGAGTGGGAATAGAAAATTATATATATTTCGGGGCCGATTCCGATTCGGGCAGGAAATCTCTCCGACCGAGCCGGACCTGGAGAGATTTCTGACCGAATCTGACCCTAGCAGTCCGACCGAACGAGTACGATGCGTTCGCATGCTATCGGACTCGATTCGGTCGGACTCCCATTGAAGTCAATGGGAGCCGGTCATACAACGAGTACGCGGGCTCCCATTGACTCAATGGGTGCGAGGCAAACAAGGGCGCCCCTATAGCGGGTATGCATCGAAGCGGGTCGCGCCGTACACGCACAGGTAGGGGGACCCATGGGTCCCCCCTGTGTGCGACTCGCGCGGCTAGGCGTACAGGGGGTCCGACACGGACCCCAAAGTGCGGCTCCGACTGCTCTTTCGAGCCGGACGGGCGCGAAGTCGGTCGGATCTGCTCGCGGCGCGCATCGTACTTACCCAGCCGGGGAACGTCTCCATTGCGCAGTGCGAGTCGTGTCCGTGCGAGTCGGTCGGAGCGGTTGGGGCCCGCGAACGAGTCGGTCGGCGATTTCGCGTACGTTCGCATCGTACTCGCTCGCCCGGACGCACGTCCGACTCGGTCGGGAATCAGGGCTCCGAATCGGATCCGGTAATGCCGAGTCCGATTCGGAGCCCTACCGGCCGAGATCGGAATCGACCCCTTAGTGTCTAGCACCTTCCCTGAGATAATGTAGTTTGGAGTGGGAATAGTAAATTATATAAGTTTAGTGTCCAGCACCTTCCTTGATTTTTCTAGTTTGGAGTGGGAATAGTAAATTATATATGTTTACTATCCAACGCCTATCCTGCCTTTTTTAAATTTGGAGTAGGAATAGTAAATTATATATGTTTACTGTCCAGCACCTTCCCTGACTTAATGTAGTTTGGAGTGGGAATAGTAAATTATATATGTTTAGTGTCCAGCACCTTCCCTGACTTAATGTAGTTTGGAGTGGGGATAGAAAATTATATATGTTTAGTGTCTAGCACCTTCACTGAGATAATGTAGTTTGGAGTGGGAATAGTAAATTATATATGTTTAGTGTCCAGCACCTTCCCTGACTTTTTCTAATTTGGAGTGGGAAAAGTAAATTATATATGTTTACTATCCAACGCCTTCCATGACTTTTTCAAGTTTATAGTAGGAATTGTAAATTATATATGTTTACTGTCTAGCGCCTTCCCTGGCCTAATACAGTTTGGAGTGGGAATAGTAATTTATATATGTTTAGTGTCCAACACCTTCCCTGACTTAATGTAGTTTGGAGTGGGAATAGTAAATTATATATGTTTAGTGTCCTGCTGTTTCCCTGAGTTGATATGTTAATGATACAAATCTATGTTTAAGTGGTAATAGTATTTTATCTATGTGTTTAAAAAAATAAATATTTGTGCGATATATAATTTAACATAATTATTTGATTGAAAATACAGAAATCAACAATGAATATAGAAATTAAATACAACACAATATTTATATTTTATTAAAGTTTTTATTTTCATTCAAAGAGTCAAGCAAATAAATAATATTAATTTAGTTTTATTAAACTTTTTAATATATATATTGTCATAAAGAGAAATAATAAAACATTTGTTATTTTTGGATAAATTACATATTTAGGGGCTGATTCCGATTCGGGCCGGAAATCTCTCCGACCGAGCCGGACCTGGAGAGATTTCCGACCGAATCGGACCCGTGCAGCCCGACCGAACGAGTAGGATGCGCACGTATGCCATCGGACTCGAAGTCGGTCGGACTCCCATTGAAGTCAATGGGAGCCTGTCGCACAACGCGCACGCGGGCTCCCATTGACTCAATAGGTGCGAGGCGGACAAGTGCGCCCTCACAGCGTGTACGCGGTGAAGCGACTCGCGCCGTACACGCACAGGTAGGGGGACCCATGGTCCCCCCTGTGTGCGACTCGCGCGGCTACGCATACAGGGGGTCCGACACGGACCCCAAAGTACGGCTCCGACTGCTCTTTCGAGCCGGACGGCGCGCGTCGGTCGGACTGCCCGCGGCGCCGCATCGTACTTACCCGGCCGGGAACGTCTCCATTGCGCGGTGCGAGTCGGGTCCGAGCGAGTCGGTCGGTGCGGTTAGACCCGGGAACGAGTCGGTCGGAGCGGTCGGGACACCCGGACGAGTCGGTCGGCGATTTCGCATCGCACTCGCCGCCCGGACGCGCGTACGAATCGGGTCGGGAATAGGGCTCCGAATCGGATCCGGTTAAGCCGAATCCGATTCGGAGCCCTACCGGCCGAGATCGGAATCGGGCCCTTAGTATATATTTCAATATAAACATATAATTTTTTAAGTATAGTCCGTATGAAACAATTTTAACTTTTTCATAATGTAGCACTTGGTAAATATGTAAATTTTTTACAAATAAAGATTTAGGGGCTGATTACGATGGCGGACGGAAAAGAACTCCGACCGCCGTTGTGGCGGAAAACCGCCGGTCAGATTAGGATGCACTGCTCGAAAAATCCGACCATGGCGGACGGATTCCACAAAACTCCACCGGGAACGTCCGGAAAATCTGTAAATCTGACTGTGGCGGACAGAAATTCAGTGGAAATAACAAATAAGGCCGATCGACCAGCGTAATGACCGCAAGTGAAATTATGATACGATGGCGGAGCCAGCAGACTGATCAGTTGTTCCCGACCGCCGCGGTTGCGCGAAATGATGAATGGTAGAGCCGGCGGAAGGACCATGGCATTCAGACCACTGCGGTCGCGCGGAAAAAGGAATGGCGGTCGTAAAGCAACCACACAACAAGGTTATCAGTGTGGGTGTTTTTGTGGCTCAGCCTCCAAAAACATCTGACACACCCCAATGACACATCCCCATGGCAAGAAAAAAATACAAATCCCAGGTCAACCCAGAAAACACACCTGACATGAATACTCCATTTGGACCAACCCACAGAGCTGAGTATAAAACCAACCCCTTCCCTGCTCAGCATCCTTTAGCACAACTCCAGAAGTGAAGGGCCAAACACCACAGCACAAAGGAGAGGCAAATCAGCACACATCACATCATCACAACCACCCACACAACACACACCTCACACGTCTCCACCACCACCTTCCCACCTGCACTTTTCACCCATTTGCACATCACACACTATGGCACAGAAAGAAAATGCCAAAATTCACAGACAATGAGTTGTCAGTCATGGTAGATGAGATAATCAGAGTAGAACCACATTTGTTTGAAAGCATGGTCCAACAGACACCAGTAGCCAGAAAAAATCAAATGTGGGAAAGGATAGTCAACAAAGCCAATGCAGTAGGGGCCACCCTGCGCAGCCTGTGTGACATCAAGAGGAGATGGCATGACCTCAAGAGCAGGGTGAAAGAGCCAGCCAACAAGAACCATGAGCTGGCTCAGAGGACTGGCGGTGGCCCTCCCATTCCACCACTAACATTCACCGAATGGGAGAAGAAGGTGCTTGCCATACTGCATCCAGAGAGTCTCACAGGAATACCCGGGGGGAGTGGAGGCTGGTAAGTGCCAACAAATGTCTCCCATCACCCTGCTATGTACTGTCGTGCACAACTAGAAAGCTTTACTTCCTAGACACAAATGCACTTATGTACAACACACTCTTCCAAACACATGTCTCACATATCTAATATTTCCTTCCTCTGAATCACCTCAAAGGTAGCTAGCAATATTTCCATGGGGGCATGTGTACAGGCAGCCAGCGCTACAATTCCCATCAGGCACCCTTGTCCCACAGCAGAGCATGATGGAGCACTGCCCACACCCAGAACTATGTGGCAGCCATTTCATTCTTCTTATCAAACTTACAGGTAGGTAGCCTTCTCATGCTCTCTTGTCTCACCCCTGAGCAGGATGGAACACTCCCCCCACCCAAGAGCCATGTGTAACCTATTCCCTTCTCCTGCTCCACTTCACAGGGAGGTAGCCATCTTAACGGGGATGGGGGTATGGGTACAGGCAGCCAGCAGTACAACTCCCACCAGGCCCCCTTGTCCCACAGCAGAGCAAGATGGAGCACTCCCCACACCCATAACCATGTGGCAGCCATTTCATTCTTCTTATCAAACTTTC
>CAWUFW010024052.1:0-66156 GCA_963921515.1 Calotriton arnoldi | reverse complement strand
CCAAGGTACTTTTGTGAGAAACGTGCTGCATTTATCATCAACTTGAACTAAGTTACTTCTCCCATCTTTAAGTCATTCTGAGTACAGTATTGTGGATTTTTGTCGCTTGTGGTCTTGTGTTAAGTCTATATTCACTGAAAAAACCATAGGTTTCAGGCACGTTATAGTTAAAAATTAGCATTTAAAAAACCTTAGAAATTCACTGAAAAAACCATAGGTTTTAGGGAAAGTTATAGTTAGTTGGACATTTCACTCGTACAAAACCAGAGAAATTCCCCGTTATAGTTAGTTCAGCTAACTATAACTCGCGCCCCCGTAATGCACTGCTGATGACATCACATATTACATCACTCATGACATGGTCAGTGACATCAATGATGACATCTCAAATGACATCACTGATGACATCACTGATGACATCATCCATGTGATAATTTGATGCATCTTCTCACACCCTAATATAACCCTTGATACACCCACTCTAAATTAAAGACAGCCATTCTCAAAACCATAGACACTCCAACACCAATAACTACATACCCACTCACTGATTCTTAGGTTTACACACACATCCGCTCACTCACCTGTACAGTCACTCATACTTATGGTCACTCAGTACAGGACTATCATATGCACTCATACTCCTATATAGACACTCACACACCGCCACTCATCCATAGAGGTACTCACACACCTAGTCAGTCATGCTAAAAATTAATCACACTGCCATTTACTCACCTATACAGTTATACACGCACCAGCTCACTTACTCATACAAATACTAGCACATTCTTACGCTCTTATACAATCACTGATACAAGCACACACTCACAGCCACTCTCACAATCACACACTCTCACTTATAGCCATTTATATACTCCAACACACATATATACTGCCTTTCACATATGTAGTTACTCACACATGTACCACTGAGATATACATTCACTCACTAACACACCCATACATACACTCACCCACCCATACAGTCCATCACAGATGCACTCTTGAAACCATGCACCCAGTGAATCACCCACTCACCCATCTATGCACAGAGTCACACACACCCCACCCACACAAACACTCAGGCACCCATACAGATACTCAGAAAACCAATCCATAACCCATATAGACACTCATGTAGCTATTCACAAACCCATGCAGCCGTTTACACACCAACAGACAGACGGATACAGACATTCACACAGTTTAGTCACTAACCCAAGCATTCAGTAAGATACGTTTAATCACTCACTTATAGAATCAGTCACGCACCTACTAAATCATCCATTCAGACACTTATACACCCACTCATTCTTCAATACGCCTTTCCCTATATATATTAAACATATTTAAACTTTACAGAAACACACAGTCACTGGATGATGTCATCAGTGATGTCATCAGTGATGTCATTTGAGATGTCATCAGTGATGTCATCAGTGATGTCACTGACCATGTCATGAGTGATGTAATATGTGATGTCATCAGCAGTGCATTGCGGGGGCGAGTTATAGTTAGCTGAACTAACTATAACGGGGAATTTCTCTGGTTTTGTACGAGTGAAATGTCCAACCAACTATAACTTTCCCTAAAACCTATGGTTTTTTCAGTGAATTTCTAAGATTTTTTAAATGCTAATTTCTAACTATAACGTACCTGAAACCTATTGTTTTTTCAGTGAATTTCAAAGGTTTTTTAAATGCTAATTTCTAACTATATCGTGCCTGAAACCTATGGTTTTTTAAGTGAATTTCAAAGGTTTTTTAAATGCTAATTTCTAATTATAACGTGCCTGAAACCTATGGGTTTTTTAATTGAATTTCAAAGGGTTTTTAAATGCTAGTTTCTAACTATGCCTACAGAGGTAGGACATGTGGCCCGCTGCCCGGGATGCTGCATGGCTCATGCTCGCTGCGCTCCTTGCTGTTGCGCCTCTCACTTCAACACTACAGGTTCACGCTGGCGCAGTGAGCGCCGTACTTCAAGCAAATTTGTTTGGGTACTTAAAATACTTTTAAGGAGTGCGCGTTGGGAGAGGGGCTGGGCGGAATTCCTCAGGTAAATGAGAGCAGGTGAAGCAGGGTTGAAAGTGTTAGTGCATTGGGTGATGCGAAGTTCATCGGATGCGCATCATTGTCTCTAATGTGCACTGGGAGCACAGTTCTCAGTGAGGAAGGAGTTAAAATGTGAGTCAGTCCGTAAAATAAGAAAAATGGCTGTGAAAATATTTCTGGAATGCATAGGCTGGCACCAAGCTGGAAAGGTAACTGGAAGTGGCAGTGTGGCACAATACAGAAACGCACTACTCCGGCTTCCCCAGCTGTGTTTACGTTATTTCAGAAGTTAAAAACTAAGCTAAAATGAGACTTGGTTGTAAATTATGCGAGTACTTTTATATATCTTTCTTTAAAAAAACCCTCATGTTTGTATTGAGGCAAGTTTTGTTTCGGAAACAAATGTGAGGGCAACTGGAAGGAACGCAAAATGGCTCCAGTTTTAGAAAAAATAAACTAGCTTGCTCTTCTTTGGTAAAGTTTGTCAAACTTTTGGAATTGCTCTTAGTAACTGTTGTTATGTGTTGTGGCCTGGACAATGGGAGCTCGACATGCTTGGTAGCTCGATGGCAGGTATTCCGTGTGCGCAGGGTGACAGGGTGGGCATGTGCCAGTTGAACTGCCGCACTTCTTCCACTTTAGGACAGTGGGAGACTACTGCCTCGGTAGCTATCGGCGTGCGCTTCAGGGGCTAAAACTAAAAGGTCTTGCTTCAGCTGGCAGTTTTTTTGGCTTTGCCAATACTTCATTTGTTTCCTTATGGCTTGTGGTCATGGGAAAATCTGTCCCTCGCCAATAACTGCCATTTACTCACCTATACAGTTATACACACACCAGCTCACTTACTCATACAAATACTAGCACATTCTTACGCTCTTATACAATCACTGATTCAAGCACACACTCGTCCATACAGCCAATCTCACAATCACACACTCTCACTTATAGCCATTTATATACTCCAACACACATATATACTGCCTTTCACATATGTAGTTACTCACACATGTACCACTGAGATATTCATTCACTCACTAACACACCCATACACACACTCATCCACCCATACAGTCCATCACAGATGCACTCTTGAAACCAAGCACCCAGTGAATCACCCACTCACACATCTATGCACAGAGTCACACACACCCCACCCACACAAACACTCAGGCACCCATACAGATACTCAGACAACCAATCCATAACCCATATAGACACTCATGTAGCTAGTCACAAACCCATGCAGCCGCTTACACACCAACAGACAGACAAATACAGACATTCACACAGTTTAGTCAGTAACCCAAGCATTCAGTAAGATACGTTTAATCACTCACTTATAGAGTCAGTCACGCACCTACTAAATCATCCATTCAGACACTTATACACCCACTCATTCTTCAATACGCCTTTCCCTATATATATTAAACATATTTAAACTTTACAGAAACACACAGTCACTGGATGATGTCATCAGTGATGTCATTTGAGATGTCATCAGTGATGTCATCAGTGATGTCACTGACCATGTCATGAGTGATGTAATATGTGATGTAATATGTGACGTCATCAGCAGTGAATTGCAGGGGCGCGAGTTATAGTTAGCTGAACTAACTATAACGGGGGAATTTCTCTGGTTTTGTACGAGTGAAATGTCCAACTAACTATAACTTTCCCTAAAACCTATCGTTTTTCAGTGAATTTCTAAGGTTTTTTAAATGTTAATTTCTAACTATAATGTGCCTGAAACCTATGGTTTTTTCAGTGAATTTCAAAGGTTCTTTAAATGCTAATTTCTAACTATATCGTGCCTGAAACCTATGGTTTTTTAAGTGAATTTCAAAGGTTTTTTAAATGCTAATTTCTAACTATAAAGTGCCTGAAACCTATGGTTTTTAAAGTGAATTTCAAAGGTTTTTTAAATGCTAGTTTCTAACTATGCCTACAGAGGTAGGACATGTGTCCCGCCGCCCGGGATGCTGCGTGGCTCATGCTCGCTGCGGCTCCTCGCTGTTGCGCCTCTCACTTCAGCACTACAGGTTCACGCTGGCGCAGTGAGCGCTGTACTTCAAGCAACTTTGTTTGGGTACTTAAAATACTTTTAAGAAGTGCGCGTTGGGAGGGGGGCTGGGCGGAATTCCTCGGGTAAATGAGAGCAGGTGAAGCAGGGTTGAAAGTGTTAGTGCCTTGGGTGATGCGAAGTTCATCGGATGCGCATCATTGTCTCTAATGTGCACTGGGGAGCACAGTTCTCAGTGAGGAAGGAGTTAAAATGTGAGTCAGTCCGTAATATAAGAAAAATGGCTGTGAAAATATTTCTGGAATGCATAGGCTGGCACCAAGCTGGAGAGGTAACTGGAAGTGGCAGTGTGGCACAATACAGAAACGCACTACTCCGGCTTCCCCAGCTGTGTTTACGTTATTTCAGAAGTTAAAAACTAAGCTAAAATGAGACTTGGTTGTAAATTATGCGAGTACTTTTATATATCTTTCTTTAAAAAAACCCTCATGTTTGTATTGAGGCAAGTTTTGTTTCGGAAACAAATGTGAGGGCAACTGGAAGGAACGCAAAATGGCTCCAGTTTTAGAAAAAATAAACTAGCTTGCTCTACTTTGGAAAAGTTTGTCAAACTTTTGGAATTGCTCTTAGTAACTGATGTTATGTGTTGTGGCCTGGACAATGGGAGCTCGACATGCTTGGTAGCTCGATGGCAGGTATTCCGTGTGCGCAGGGTGACAAGGTGGGCATCTGCCAGTCGAACTGCCGCACTTCTCCCACTTTAGGACAGTGGGAGACTACTGCCTCGGTAGCTATCAGCGTGCACATCAGGGGCTAAAACTAAAAGGTCTTGCGTCAGCTGGCAGTTTCTTGTCTTTGCCAATACTTGATTTGTTTCCTCATGGCTTGTGGTCATGGGAACATCTGTCCCTCGCCAATAACTGCCATTTACTCACCTATACAGTTATACACACACCAGCTCACTTACTCATACAAATACTAGCACATTCTTACGCTCTTATACAATCACTGATACAAGCACACACTCATCCATACAGCCACTCTCACAATCACACACTCTCACTTATAGCCATTTATATAATCCAACACACATATATACTGCCTTTCACATATGTAGTTACTCACACATGTACCACTGATATATACATTCACTCACTAACACACCCATACACACACTCACCCACCCATACAGTCCATCACAGATGCACTCTTGAAACCATGCACCCAGTGAATCACCCACTCACACATCTATGCACAGAGTCACACACACCCTACCCACACAAACACTCAGGCACCCATACAGCTACTCAGACAACCAATCCATAACCCATATAGACACTCATGTAGCTATTCACAAACCCATGCAGCCGCTTACACACCAACAGACAGACGGATACAGACATTCACACAGTTTAGTCACTAACCCAAGCATTCAGTAAGATACGTTTAATCACTCACTTATAGAGTCAGTCACTCACCTACTAAATCATCCATTCAGACACTTATACACCCACTCATTCTTCAATACGCCTTTCCCTATATATATTAAACATATTTAAACTTTACAGAAACACACAGTCACTGGATGATGTCATCAGTGACGTCATCAGTGGAGAAGTGTGGCTCAATGGTTAGAGCGGCAGACCCTGATGCAGAGATCTGGCCCGGGACCAGGGTTCAATTCCCGCCTCGGCGGGTCTTGGGCTCAATTTCCTCGGACCTGATAATTCTCGCCTCGGTGCCTATTCTAATCATGGGTCCCACTCTGCAACTCTGGGCAATAGCTTGCTTAATCTCCACAACGGCCCCAACAGCGCTGGGATGCCTGGCTTCACCCTGGGGGTGCCCAGGAGTGGACATTTCACAGGGAAAAGCCAGGAAGGGTTCCACAGCGGTATGCGTACAGCGCCTGGACACCCCTTTGGGGGTATGGGTGCGCTTTACAAGTACAAATTTCATTTCATTTCAGTGATGTCATTTGAGATGTCTTCAGTGATGTCATCAGTGATGTCACTGACCATGTCATGAGTGATGTAATATGTGACGTCATCAGCAGTGCATTGTGGGGGCGCGAGTTATAGTTAGCTGAACTAACTATAACTGGGGAATTTCTCTGGTTTTGTACGAGCGAAATGTCCAACTAACTATAACTTTCCCTAAAACCTATGGTTTTTTCAGTGAATTTCTAAGGTTTTTAAATGCTAATTTCTAACTATAACGTGCCTGAAACCTATGGTTTTTAAGTGAATTTCAAAGGTTTTTAAATGTTAATTTCTAACTATAACGTGCCTGAAACCTATGGTTTTTTAAGTGAATTTCAAAGGTTTTTAAATGCTAGTTTCTAACTATGCCTACAGAGGTAGGACATGTGAAGAAAGAAGAAAAACGCACAGAAAGAAGCAAAAGAAATGCAGAAAGAAGCAACAGAAGTCCACAAAGACGAAGAAAAGCGCAGGATGAAGCAAGACATGTGCAGAAAGAACCAACAGAGGAGCAGAAAGAGGCCTTGTTGCAAAATCATCCTGTGCCCACAACTTTTTCAGATGGGTACTGGTGGTAACTGACTCTGACTAACCAGAGCCAGTGCAATGCTAAAAGACACTTAGAATACAGTGAAAACACCTACATACACTAGGGAACACTATGCGTTGGGGTACCCCTGTGATTAGCATGACCTCCTCTGTATTTGCCATGAGTTAGTGCCTGGGTCATTGCATGAGTACATTGTGAGAAGTTGGCCTGGCATATGCTGTCCACTAATTATAGTGGGCACCTTGCACCAGTCCAAACAACCCCTTATTGGAGATAGGTTAAAGACAACCTTTATTGAAAGCTATCCTAGTGGTAGCTATGGAGAGCAGCCTTCAGGCTAAGTCTTGAAGGAATGTAAAGCAGCTTGTTTTACCAGTCTATAATCTCTTGAGTGACCAAATGAAAGAGCACCACGCCAGGTATATATTCAAAATATATGTATTTATTGCTAAACACACCCCTCTAGTCTCTTTATGAGGCTAGAGTTCGAAATACATAAGTTATAAGTTATTTAAACACAGTAATAGCACAAATACACGTTTGGGCCCTAGGGGCGTACCAAACCATATACCAATAAAGTGGTATAAGAACCACGACTGAACTAGACACTAGGCCTAGAGCCTCTAGAAGTGCTTGGACCACAAGGAACCACCCAAGGTAGTGACACAGGGGACCCACGGGGACGCGTGCAGTGTAAATACACAACCGCGATACGCCGTTGACTTCTATGGAGAAAGTCGCGATCAGGAAATTAAAGAAAGGGACACTTAAAGGAGGACTTGGAGCAAACCCTTTGAGAACTAGTACTTTGAAGAGTCTCTACCCACGGGAGCACCGGAGTACTCGTGTTACCTCACCCAGGAAGCCGGGTGCATAGGTGCCTTTCGGGGTCGGGTTTCGTCGTCGATTTGAATGGCGATCTGCTGCAAAGTGCTGCTGGCGACCAAGTGGAAAGTGTCCGGGTGGATCCAAGAGTGGATCGGAGATCTGTAGAACCTGAAAGCAGAGGGGACAGAGTCTGGGTCACTAGCCAGTGACCAGGAAGGCGATGGACAGATGCCCACCGATGTCGAGTGCTTCAGGTGCGTTGACGGTCGTCTTGACTCTTCAGCCACGAGGTCCAGGAGGTGTTGTTGGTGACCAGGAGCAGGATTCGGGCTGGTACACAATGTCTGTCGAGTGCTGACGTGTCGGCGACCGGATTGGACCCAACAAGCCTTGGCAACAGCAAGTCTCAATGAAGATGAAGATTGTCGATGGTGCAGACCAGCAAGGTCTGGGGAACTCACCCAGCAAGGATAAGTGAGGGCAGGCCTGGAGCAACCAGGATGCCCAAGAAGAAAAAGATTGGCGTTCGTTAAGGGCTACTAGCCAACGGGCTAGCGACCGCAAAGGAGCCTCAAGACGTCGCACGTGGATCTGGCTCACAGGACACTCGTGGAGTGGAGGCCAGTGATCTTCGGTGCAGTGGGTGCTGGAGGCTAGGGCTACTCGGAGCCCAAAGCACGACTTCGTGGGAGACCCAGAAGAGGATGCACTTGCAAATGTGCTCGGTGTCCAGGGGTCCCGGTCTCACGTCACCCACGATAGCTACGGGCCTTAGCTTTGCTGGGGACTCAGGGTAGCCTTAGGGAAGTCTGAGAATCCACCGCTGGTGATGCGAAGACTTCGGCGTCCGACGAGAGCTTCAGAAATGCAGACCGGACAGATGCGTCTTTGGTGCCTGCCAAGCAGGGAGTCACTCCTTGACCCCAAGGGAGATTCTTCTGTCCTCTAATCTTGAGTAGAGCGTCGAAGGTCCAGGATTCTGTTTCAGAGTTTCGTCCAGGGATAATCTAAAGTCCTAAGGACTGGGTTCCTATACTTATACCAAGTTTAGGGGTTGGACTACTCTGTGGCCCCACCTATGGGTGGGTCAGGGCAGAGGGGTGGCTACACCCTTTCCCTTTGTCCATTCACGCCAAAGCAGGGGCTGCAAGCCCCTGATCCGGTTTGAACTGGGGTATGCACAGGGACACCAAATGTGCCCCCAGTGCAGGACTTCAAAGCACCCGAAAGTGCTCCCGCCCAGCCCCAATACACATTATCCTGTCTGGGGAGGTGGTCACACCTCCCTGGGACAGGAAACCTATTGTCCAGGCCTCCCCTGCCGGAGTTTCGTCCAGCAGCAGGAGGCCAGACTCGTGTCTGTGGCAGCAGCATCCATTTTGTGATGCCAGGGCTTTGGAAAGAAGTTACCGGGCTAGCCAGAGTTAACATGTCTTTACCTCTAGAAGGGTGGAATGCTACCCCCGCCGCCAGAATTGGCGGGGGGTAGTATTCCAAGATGTTTGACACCAAACACGACATGTTTAGGTGCAGCCATTCCAAAGTTAGCATTTAACGCGAGGTTATAATGCGCTTAAGAGTATATGGTCAGGCTGCACTACAAACAGCATCAGAGAAGGGTCTCCGAACGCTGCAGAGGGGCCCTGCTCATGCAGGGGCACCCTCTCACATAGGAACCATGCACTATGCCTTCAGGATTGATAAGGCCTGCCATAGGAGTGACTTATAGGTTTATATGTGTGTATGTATTTAGTGATATAGGTAACCTATATCACAGTAAGAGTGCATGCACCACCTTACCCAGGCTGCAGTAGCAGACCTGTGGTGTCAGTTTGGATGGCCTTCCAGGGGTGGCATAATACATGCTGCAGCCTCTGGTAGGCCTCTGAGGTACCTATGCCCTTGGTACATAGTATACCATATACTAGGGACTTATAAGGGCACTCCAGATTCAATCAGTGATGTGCCTAAGGCACATGGAAACCATTTTAGAGAGGAAGCAGCTAGGCTGGGGTTCTGATTAGCAGGGCCCCAGCCAGACTAATGTCGAAAAACAGTGAAGCATCAGCAAAAAGTGGGGGTACCCATGTGAAGCAGATCCTACTCTCCTACACAACCCCACCCAAAACGTAGGGACATTAAACTAACCTTGCCCAGTTAAGTCTTCATGTTCTAAGTGGAAGTACCTAGAGAGTCCATCTGCATTGGCATGGTTACTCCCAGGTCTATGTTCCACTGTAAAGTCCATCCCCTTTAGGGAAATGGACCACCTAAGCAGTTTGGGGTTTTCACCCTTCATTTGTTTTAGCCATAAGAGGGGCTTATGGTCTGTCTGAACCAGGAAGTGTGTACCAAACAAGTATGGCCTCAACTTCTTCAGAGCCCAGACCACAGCAAAGGCCTCCCTCTCTATGGCTGACCAACATTTCTCTCTAGGGGTCAGCCTTCTGCTAATAAAAGCTACTGGCTGATCCTGACCTTCTTCATTCAATTGTGACAGTACAGCCCCTACCCCCAATTCAGATGCATCAGTTTGAACAATGAACTTCTTGGAGTAATCAGGACTCTCTAGAATGGGAGCAGTGCACATGGCCTGCCTCAGGTCATCAAATGCCTTTTGACAGCTAACTGTCCACTGAACCTTTTTGGGCATTTTCTTAGAAGTTAAGTCATTCAGGGGTGTCACTATTGATCCATACCCCTTGACAAATCTCCTATAGTACCCAGTCAGGCCTAAGAAGGCTCTCACCTGAGTCTGGGTAGTGGGAGCAGTCCAGTCCATGATAGTCTGGATCTTGCTCTGCAAAGGTTGAACCTGGCCTCCACCCACAAGGTGGCCTAGGTACACAACCTGACTCTGCCCTATCTGGCACTTAGTGGCCTTGATAGTCAGGCCTGCCTTTTGCAGGGCCTGTAAAACATTCCTGAGGTGGACCAGGTGATCCTCCCAGGTGGAGCTAAAGACAGCAATATCATCTAGATATGCTGCACTATAGGCTTCCAGACCTGTGAGAACTGTATTCACCAGCCTCTGGAAAGTGGCAGGTGCATTCTTCAGACCAAAGGGCATCACCACAAATTGATAATGCCCACTAGGGGTTGAGAATGCTGTTTTGGGCTTTGCAGTATCAGCTAGTCTGATCTGCCAGTAGCCAGCTGTCAAGTGAAATGTGCTGAGATATTTGGCTGAGGCCAAAGTATCTATGAGCTCATCTGCCCTTGGTATTGGATGGGCATCAGTCCTAGTGACTGCATTGAGACCCCTGTAGTCCACACAAAACCTCATCTCTCTTTTTCCACCACTGGTGTGAGGTTTTGGCACAAGGACCACTGGACTAGCCCAAGGGCTATCTGAGGGTTCAATAACTCCCAACTCCAACATTTTCTGGACTTCAGTCCTGATACAGTCCCTGACATGGTCAGGTTGCCTATAAATCTTATTTTTAATAGGCAGACTGTCCCCAGTGTCCACTTCATGAGTGCACCAGGTGGTCTGACTGGGTGTCAGTGAAAACATGTGTCTAAACTGATTGAGCACCTGTCTACAATCAGTTTGCTGCTGGGTAGTGAGGCTGCCTGACAAGGCTACACCATCAACTGACCCAATGTCAGGGTTCTGTGAGAGCAGGTCAGGGAGTGGGTCACTCTCTTCCTCCTGCCCTTCATCAGTAGCCATGAGCAAGCCCATGTCTGCCCTGTCCACATATGGTTTTAACCTGTTGACATGGAGAACCCTGTGGGGACTCCTGGGTGTTCCTAGGTCTACTAAGTAGGTAACCTCACCCTTCTGCTCAACAATAGTGTGGGGTCCACTCCATTTGTCTTGGAGAGCTGCTGGGGCCACTGGCTCCAACACCCACACCTTCTGTCCTGGCTGGTAAACAGTCAGAACAGCCTTTTGGTCATGCCAGGCCTTTTGAAGTTCCTGGCTAGCCTCAAGTTTTTAGTTGCCTTTTTCATATACTCAGCCATCCTGGAGCGGAGACCAAGTACATAGTCCACTATGTCTTGCTTTGGGGAGCTTGAGAGGTAACTCCCATCCTTCCTTCACCAAGCACAGTGGACCCCTCACAGGGTGGCCAAACAGAAGTTCAAAGGGCTGTAACCAACCCCTTCTGAGGCACCTCCCTATATGCAAATAAAAGGCAGGGCAAGAGTATGTCCCATCTTCGCCTAAGCTTTTCTGGGAGCCCTTTAATCATGCCCTTCAAGGTTTTGTTGAATCTCTCAACTAAACCATTGCATTGTGGGTGATAGGGTGTGGTGAACTTATAAGTCACTCCACACTCCTTCCACATTGCTTTTAAGTACCCAGACATGAAGTTAGCACCCCTGTCTGATACTACCTCCTTAGGAAAGCCCACTCTTGAGAAAATTCCCAGGAGGGCCCTTGCCACCACAGGTGCTGTAGTGGTCCTGAGGGGAATAGCTTCTGGGTACCTGGTGGCATGATCCACTACCACCAGGATAAACCTGTGCCCAGATGCTGTTTGGGGATCCATGGGACCAACAATGTCAATCCCTACCCTTTCAAAGGGCACCCCCACCACAGGTAGTGGTATCAGGGGGCCTTTGTAGTGCCACCTGCCTTGCCACTGGCCTGGCAGGTTACACAGGAGCGACAAACCTCCTTGGTGTCTTCAGACATGTGGGGCCAGTGAAAGTGAGGGACAATTCTGTCCCAAGTCTTGTTCTGGCCCAGGTGACCTGCCAAGGGAATATCATGGGCTAGGGTCAATAGGAAGCCCCTGAACTTTAGAGGTATAACCAACCTCCTGGTGGCACCAGGTTTGGGGTCTCTACACTCTGAGTACAGGAGTCCATCATCCCAATACACTGTATGGGGACCACTAGCTTTCCCAGCAGCCTCAGCAGCAGCTTGCTGTCTGAGGGGTTCAAGGGAGGGGCAGCTCTGCTGCTCCTGGCTCAGATCTGCCCTAGAAGGTCCCCTGTCCCCAAGAACTCAACCTGGTCAGGTTCAAGTTCCTCTGGGACAGTTCCTTCTTCAGGACTGAGATCATCCCCCTCAAGGGACTGATCTTCTTCCTGAGCCAAGGGGAAGGCACTGCCTTAACCCTACTACTCCTCCTCTTGGAAGGCACTTGGTCCATTATTCCAGAATCCAAGGCCTGTTCAGTGCTAGACATTTTGGCTTGTGACCTGGTCACAGCAAACACATCTGCAGGGATCCCCAGCATTTCTGCATGGGTCCTGAGCTCCACTTCTGCCCAAGCAGAAGTCTCTAAGTCATTGCCAAGCAAGCATTCGACTGGTAGGTTTGCACTCACCACAACCTTCTTAAGGCCAGTTACCCCTCCCCAGGAGAAGTTAACAACTGCCAGAGTATGGTCTGTTCTGACATTGCTAGCATTGGTCACTTGGTACATCTCACCAAGTATAACTTGCCCAGGATGCACAAGGTCTTGTGTCACCATTGTGACACTTGCCCCTGTGTCCCTAAATGCCAAAGCCTCTCGTCCATTGATTAAAGGCTGTTGTCTGTACTTGCCCAGATTACTGGGACTCACAGAGGAGGTCACATCCATGCCTCCATCACAGACTAACACAGCCTGAGTCAGTTCTCTGACTAGGTCAGAGCCCAACTCAGTACCCAGGGTGAACCCTACTAAACCCTTGGCTGGAGCACTCCCACCAACTGTAACTGTACTAGGGGGAACAGGTGCCTTAGGGGCATTGGTGGGTGCTGGACTTGAGTCTTTGGACTTGGTGCAATCACTGGTCCAGTGGGTCTTTTGCTTACAGACCTTGCACCATGGTTTTCTTTGGCCTTTCCCTTTTGTAGACTGTGAATCCCCACCTGAAGAAGATTTTGGGGGCCTAATGAAGACTTTTGATCTTTACCCTTCTCCCCACCCTTTTCAGAGTTCTTAGCATCTTGCTTCTTAGTGTCCCCACCTTGGTTCTGTACTTTCTGCTTCACCCTGGTTCTGACCCATTTGTCTGCCTTCTTTCCCAATTCTTGGGGAGAGGTCAGATCAGAGTCTACCAGGTATTGATGCAACAGCTGATTTTGACAGTTATTAAGAATCTGCTCCCTCATTATCAGATTGTACAATCCTGAGAAGTCACACACCTTACTGCCCATCAACCAGCCTTCCAGAGCCTTGGCAGAACAATCCACATAGTCTACCCAGTCTTGAGTCTGTGCTTTTTGGGTATCTCTGAACTTCAACCTGTACTGTTCAGTGGTTAGGCCAAACCCATCAATAAGAGCACTCTTCAAGACCTTGTAATTATCAGCATCCTCCTCTCTAACAGTGAGGAGCTTATCTCTACCTTTGTCAGCAAAGGAGAGCCACAAGATTGCTGCCCACTGCTCCTGAGGGACCCTCTGTCCTTTACAGGCCCTCTCTAGAGCAGTCATCCATTTGTGGATGTCATCCCCACTCTGGTAGGGAGGGACAATCTTGCTCAGGTTCCTATGGTCATAGGACCTATCCCTATCTCTAGGGACATGGCTGCCACCATGGGACTCTAGTCCCAACTTTCTTTTCTCTCTAAAGAGATCTAGGGACTCCCTGTCTAAGGCTACTTGCTTCCTTCTGAGTTCAAGCTGAGCTTCCTCATATTGAATCAGCCTTGTTCTCCTCTCATGAGAGGATTCCCTCCTATGAGATGAGACAGAGCTCCCTATTGAGGTGCCAGAGTGGTTAGACTCCTGAGAAGGAGATCTAGACTTTCTGGGCACACTCATAATCCTTCCTGGGGGGACAAAGAGGGCATCATCCTGATCATCCTCTTCATCTTCCTCAGGAGGGATTGGAGTTATCCAGGTCAGGGTCATTGTCACCCTCCTGGCCAGTTTCAGAGGGGGGCTGGGGGTATTGCTACCCCTGGCACCACCCTCATCTTCTGCCCCACCCTCAGCTCCTACCCCTTCAGTCCCCAAGGGGCTTACTAAGGTCATAAGCCACCAACAACTCTTTAAGGTGTTGGGTGGTGGGACTTTGGCCTGTCCTTAATTTCCTCAAGTTACATAATGCTCTCAATTCCAAGAATGGGAGGGTATCATACTTGGAGGAAGAAGCCCAGTGGCTTCTGGTAAGGATTCTCTAGATCCTACCTTTAAAGACATTACTAGTGTGGTGTGGTGTATGCACTACCTACTCTAGTGTGGCCTACTAAACTCTCTTGAGTTGTAGAAAGGTGTGCTATCCCTTAACACACAACTCTAAGTTCAGTAGAACTTACTGTATTCTAAGCTTAAATTATATGTACCTTAGGTACCTTTAGTGGTTTTCAGTTGATCAATTCAATTGAGATTATCTGGTAAAACAATAGCAAGCTGGAATCCCACACGCTGCACACCAATGTGAGAAGTTGGCCTGGCATATGCTGTCCACTAATTATAGTGGGCACCTTGCACCAGTCCAAACAACCCCTTATTGGAGATAGGTTAAAGACAACCTTTATTGAAAGCTATCCTAGTGGTAGCTATGGAGAGCAGCCTTCAGGCTAAGTCTTGAAGGAATGTAAAGCAGCTTGTTTTACCAGTCTATAATCTCTTGAGTGACCAAATGAAAGAGCACCACACCAGGTATATATTTCAAAATATATGTATTTATTGCTAAACACACCCCTCTAGTCTCTTTATGAGGCTAGAGTTCGAAATACATAAGTTATAAGTTATTTAAACACAGTAATAGCACAAATACACGTTTGGGCCCTAGGGGCGTACCAAACCATATACCAATAAAGTGGTATAAGAACCACGACTGAACTAGACACTAGGCCTAGAGCCTCTAGAAGTGCTTGGACCACAAGGAACCACCCAAGGTAGTGACACAGGGGACCCACGGGGGACGCGTGCAGTGTAAATACACAACCGCGATACGCCGTTGACTTCTATGGAGAAAGTCGCGATCAGGAAATTAAAGAAAAGGGACACTTAAAGGAGGACTTGGAGCAAACCCTTTGAGAACTAGTACTTTGAAGAGTCTCTACCCACGGGAGCACCGGAGTACTCGTGTTACCTCACCCAGGAAAGCCGGGTGCATAGGTGCCTTTCGGGGTCGGGTTTCGTCGTCGATTTGAATGGCGATCTGCTGCAAAGTGCTGCTGGCGACCAAGTGGAAAGTGTCCGGGTGGATCCAAGAGTGGATCGGAGATCTGTAGAACCTGAAAGCAGAGGGGACAGAGTCTGGGTCACTAGCCAGTGACCAGGAAGGCGATGGACAGATGCCCACCGATGTCGAGTGCTTCAGGTGCGTTGACAGTCGTCTTGACTCTTCAGCCACGAGGTCCAGGAGGCGTTGTTGGTGACCAGGAGCAGGATTCGGGCTGGTACACAATATTTGTCGAGTGCTGAGGTGTCGGCGACCGGATTGGACCCAACAAGCTTTGGCAACGGCAAGTCTCAATGAAGATGAAGATCGTCGATGGTGCAGACCAGCAAGGTCTGGGGAACTCACCCAGTGAGGGTAAGTGAGGGCAGGCCTGGAGCAACCAGGATGCCCAAGAAGAAAAAGATTGGCCTTCGTTAAGGGCTACTAGCCAACGGGCTAGCGACCGCGAAGGAGCCTCGAGATGTCGCACGTGGATCTGGCTCACAGGACACTCGTGGAGTGGAGGCCAGTGATCTTTGGTGCAGTTGGTGCTGGAGGCTAGGGCTACTCGGAGCCCAAAGCACGACTTCGTGGGAGACCCAGAAGAGGATGCACTTGCAAATGTGCTCGGTGTCCAGGGGTCCCAGTCTCACGTCATCCACGATAGCTACGGGCCTCAGCTTTGCTGGGGACTCAGAGTAGCCTCGGGAAGTCTGAGAATCCACCTCTGGTGATGCGAAGACTTCGGCGTCCGACGAGAGCTTCAGAAATGCAGACCAGACAGATGCGTCTTTGGTGCCTGCCAAGCAGGGAGTCACTCCTTGACCCCAAGGGAGATTCTTCTGTTCTCTAATCTTGAGTAGAGCGTCGAAGGTCCAGGATTCTGTTTCAGAGTTTCGTCCAGGGATAATCTAAAGTCCTAAGGACTGGGTTCCTATACTTATACCAAGTTTAGGGGTTGGACTACTCTGTGGCCCCACCTATGGGTGGGTCAGGGCAGAGGGGTGGCTACACCCCTTTCCCTTTGTCCAGTTCGTGCCAAAGCAGGGGCTGCAAGCCCCTGATCCGGTTTGAACTGGGGTATGCCTAGGGACACCAAATGTGCCCCCAGTGCAGGACTTCAAAGCACCCGAAAGTGCTCCCGCCCAGCCCCAATACACATTATCCTGTCTGGGGAGGTGGTCACACCTCCCTGGGACAGGAAACCTATTGTCCAGGCCTCCCCTGCCGGAGTTTCGTCCAGCAGCAGGAGGCCAGACTCGTGTCTGTGGCAGCAGCATCCATTTTGTGATGCCAGGGCTTTGGAAAGAAGTTACCGGGCTAGCCAGAGTTAACATGTCTTTCCCTCTAGAAGGGTGGAATGCTACCCCTCCACCAGAATTGGCGGGGGTAGTATTCCAAGATGTTTGACACCAAACACGACATGTTTAGGTGCAGCCATTCCAAAGTTAGCATTTAGCGAGGCTATAATGAGCTAGAGTATGGTCAGGCTGCACTACAAACAGCATCAGAGAAGGGTCTCCGAACGCTGCAGAGGGCCCTGCTCATGCAGGGCACCCTCTCACATAGGAACCATGCACTCTGCCTTCAGGATTGATAAGGCCTGCCATAGGAGTGACTTATAGGTTTATATGTGTGTATGTATTTAGTGATATAGGTAACCTATATCACAGTAAAGAGTGCATGCACCACCTTACCCAGGCTGCAGTAGCAGACCTGTGGTGTCAGTTTGGATGGCCTTCCAGGGGTGGCATAATACATGCTGCAGCCCCTGGTAGGCCTCTGAGGTACCTATGCCCTTGGTACATAGTATACCATATACTAGGGACTTATAAGGGCACTCCAGATTCCAATCAGTGATGTGCCTAAGGCACATGGAAACCATTTTAGAGAGGAAGCAGCTAGGCTGGGGTTCTGATTAGCAGGGCCCCAGCCAGACTAATGTCGAAAAACAGTGAAGCATCAGCAAAAAGTGGGGGTACCCATGTGAAGCAGATCCTACTCTCCTACATACATGGGTACTGACTGGATGATTAGAGTACTGCAAGGAGAGTGCATGATGAATTTATAAGTGCTTGGGTTTTGGCGGAGTGATTGGATAAGTACATGGTGCTCGCTGGCTGATAGGAGGAGTGCATGGGTAGTGACAGGGCGATGGCTGGACTGCATCAGTAGAGCTCAGGGTATTGTAGCAGTGCATGAGTTAGTGCATGGGTCATCGCATGAGTGCATGGGTACTGACTGGATGATTAGAGTACAGGAAGGAGAGTGCATGGTGAATTTATAAGTACTTGGGTTTTGACTAAGCCTGGGCGTAGTTCGCGAAGTAGCGCTACGCGAAGCTACGCAAAGTGCAGTTCGCACTACGCGAACTACGCGTAGCACTACGCGAACTGCGTAGTACACTGTTCGCAATGATTGCACAGTGCCGGATGCTTGTCCGCACTGTGCAATCATTGAAACGGCATCTTGCACAGTGCGAGCTGTCTTTACTGCCGCTCGAGTAGATTTTTACTCGGCGGCAGCTTCTCAACGCGGACTGGTAGTTTCTCATCGCGAGCGGTCGCGAGCATACGCGACCACTCGCAATGAGAAACCTGACCTCCCTGCGTTGAGAATCTCGCCCGGATGTCATTTTGCTTGCTCGCGGTCGCCAACTTGACGTTGAGGACCGCGAGCAAGCAAACATGACCGCTGCACTACGCTACGCTACGCGTGTTTGCACTGTGCTACGTGCAATTCGCGTTGTGCGAAGTAGCGCAAACTTCGCAAACTACGCGAGCGTAGCGTAGTGCTTTGCCCAGGGTTAGTTTTGACTGAGTGATTGGATAAGTACACACATGTCACATCAGGCCCGCCCCCTCCCTTCACCACTGTGCAAACGCGCCTCCTAGCGAGTTTTAAGTTGGGGGATTAATTCCCCTTGAATCCTGAGGGTCCCTGGTGGCCAATTAGCCCACCAGATACCTCCAGTATGTGCCACAGAGCTGCGTTGCAGAGAGGTGGTCCAAGGCCACTCCCCTTTTTACACCTCTCTGCAACTCAGCTCTGTGGCGCTTAGTGGAGGTACCTGGTGGGCTAGTTGGACCCAAGGGACCCTCAGGATTCAAGGGGACTTAATGCCCCAACTTACAACGCGCCAGAGGGCCCGTTTGCACAGTGGTGAAGGGAGAGGGTGGGGCCTGATGTGACAAGTGTGCAAACGCGCCCGTGGCACTTTTTAAGGTGGGAGATTAAGTCCCCTTGAATCCTGAGGGTCGCTGGGGCCCAACTAGCCCACCAGGTACCTCCAGTAAGCGCCACAGAGCTGTGTTGCAGAGAGGTGTAAAAGGGGTATGGCCTCGGCCCACCTCTCTGCAACGCAGCTCTGTGGTGCTTACTGGAGGTACCTGGTGAGCTAGTTGGGCCTCAGGACCCTCAGGATTCAAGGGACTTAAACCCCAACTTAAAACACGCCACAGGGCTTGTTTGCACACATGTCACCTGAGGCCCCGCCCCCCCCTCCCATCACCACTGTGCAAACGCACCCTGTGGCGCGTTTTAAGTTGGGGGATTAAGTCACCTTGAATCCTGAGGGTTCCTGGAGCCCAACTAGCCCACCAGGTACCTCCAGTAAGCACCACAGAGCTGCATTGCAGAAAGGTGGTCCGAGGCCACGCCTCCTCCGAGGGCTTCATCTGGGCACCTCTCCTAGGGACCCAGCTCCTGCCCGCTCTCGGCCGCCTCCCGGTCGGCGGAGCACTCGCCATCTCCTCCGAATCCTCCGGCACCGTCAGGGCGTCGCCAAGTATGGCCTTCGCCTCCTGCACAGACTGCACTCCATGCATTTCATTGTTCCAGATGAAGGTCAGGCGGAATGGGTGCCCCCATCGGTACCGAATCCCCTGCTCACAGAGGAGGGATGTAACTGGATGAGGTTCCCTGTGCCGCTGTAAGGTGATGGGCGAAAGATCCTGGAAGACACCCACTTGAAGACCCTCGAAGTCCACTGTCGAGCGATCCCACGTGGCAGCCATGATGATTTCCTTCTGTTGGTAAGAATACAGGCAGGTCAGGATGTCCTGTGGTTGGCCGGGGCCTGAGGCGGGCCGCCCAGCCCGATGTGTGCGCTCCAATGTGACCTCCTTGTCTCGCAACTACGGAGCCATGTGTTTAAAGAGGCAAAAAACCCATTCTTCCATTTTGCCACCATCTGCCAAGAGTGGCATGCCCTTAATGTGAATATTAGAGCGCCTCGAGTGATTTTCTAGATCTTCCAGCTTGAGGTACAGTTCGTCGTTCCTTTCGCGGAGGTCGATAAGCTCCCGGGTCTGAAGTGTAAGCTCTTCCTCTCGTCTGTCCCCGTTGTTTCCAGGGTGTCCACTCTGTCCCCAATTTCGCTGAGCTCCGTCCGTAGTTGCTTGACATCGGAGGCCATTTCTTGACGGAGGCTAGCGAAATCATCTCAGAGGGAGCTGAAAAGTTGTTCCATGTATTCTTTTGTGATGGGTTCAGCAGCGTGGCCGGCCTCTGGAGCTCTCCCTGGTTCGCCGGTCTTTTTCCGGCCCGTTTTCTGGAGCAGGTCTTTAATGGATGGATCCTTGCTCATGGAGTCTCTCTTGGCTCAAGGGGTGGGCATAGCCACCGCCGCCGGGGCCCAGGGCTTCGCAACTCCAAGCACAGGGGTAGGTGCTCCGCCAGCCGTCAGCGGCATCAGGAGGTACAAGCAAGGCCCAAACTAGGCCTCCGCACCCGGAGCTCTCACTCAGGTGTCAGGCCTTACCCCGCTAAGGGTCGATGAGTCCCTGTATTGTGGTTGCTGAGACAAGATCAGGGCCCAGCCGCCGCCGATAAACGGCCTCTCCACACCGCCTACAAGGCCTCACCACAAACTCCCAGATCCACCGGTTGCTGCCTCCACGGAGCGAGGCACCTCCCACTCCAGCCGTAGGGTGGGCGCACCTGCAGCCAAGGGGCGCCGATGTTCAGTCGCCAGCTCCTCGCTGATCCCCCCAGCGGGAACGGCGGTGCGGAGGGGCCGTATCCCAACCGGGGCCCCGAGCAACAGAGAAATGGATGGGGGCTAGATCTCAAGGTCCAGATCGTCACAGGCGCAGTCCTAAGTAGGGCCCCACTGCCCTCGAGGGGGACGTTGGAGGATGGGTCTGGGCCCTCTCCCAAAGTTGGGGCGTGTGTGCTGATCGGTCTCCGAGTCGCACCACTGTTGAGCCGAGCTAGCGGCCGTCCCCGGTCCGCATCGTGCAGGGCCTTCGCCTCCCGCTGTGCACTCCGGCCCCACCGAAGCCGCGTCGCCTGTCCTCACCCCTCTCGCACTCTGCCACTGGGCCCCTGTTGCTTCACGCGGATCAGGCCATGCACTCACCCAATACAGGCCGCACCGCGTGGCGCCGTCCCTCGACCCCGATCCTGCACCAGTCACTGGCTCAATCCCCCGCAATCCAGTCTCTCAGAGCCAGGGGGGCACCGCCGCCAATGCCATCCTAGGAGAAGCTTCAAGGGAGGGCTGCGCCAATGTCTCCCGACCTCAGGCCTCACTTAATATGGCTGCCTCGTGGTCTCCGGACTCAGGCCTCGGATAGGTCCTCCCGCTGTTCGCAGGAGGCAGCGGGTCTCCCGAAGTTACCGCCCGCACCGCCTTACTCCACGTGGCCAGCAGGGCACATTCAGCTCTCAGTGTGGCGGGATCCGCGGCCACAGGGGCCGGCTCCGCAAGCACCGGGTCCCCCGGGGGGATCCCCCGCTATCACAGTTCACGTGGCAGGGTGCCGCGTCCAGGACGCCGTAGCCGGGTACCACCGAAGGCAGGGCCCGCTCACCAGCCTGCCGCGCTCTCCATCCGCAAAACAGCACAGGGTTGTTTTTGGCCCCCTCCCGGGTCTCGTTACCGCCAGCGGATGCTTTGAATCGGCCTTGGCGAGCGGAGCCCCAAGGAAACGGTGCTACTCCGCCGCCATCTTGGCCATGCCCCCCCCTTCAGAATTATTTTAAACGTGAGGTTCAAAATTTTGTAGTATAGTTTCTAACAGTTTTTTGTGTGCTCAAAGTTTGATGTGGGATTGTTGTGAAGGACTTTTTTCCCCTAGTGAGTTGAATTGGCTTTTGTTAGATATCTTTTCTTCTGTTAGTCACTTAAGCTGCAAATTTTGGGATTTAATTTCTTTTTTGCATTTGTTTGATGTGTGTCCTGTATATATTCCTCATAAGTGTTGAACTGTCAACTGCAATTTCTCAGCATGTTAGTTCGCAGCTGGTGTAACACCGCCTATAACTTCTTTTTTGGTTTCCTTGTTCAGTGTTAAACATTACATGTAGTAGTGTGGTACTTTCATGCCACCACAATTTAGCATAGACAGTCCTTCTTTTGAGACTGCGATCCAGATGGGAATGGGCTTCCTTGTGTGTTTTTTTTTTTATTGCTGTTAATACTCCTAACGGAACAGTATACTGGGAATGCATTAATGTGCAGGAATCCAGTAATCTGTAGGTAGGGTCTGCTCACATTTGTAAAGGAGACTTTTTTAAGTGTAAAAACTACTTTTTTGAGCAAGTGTGACGTTTAAGTGGGATTTTTCGAGACCTGGGTGATATTTCAAAATTGACAGATGACTCCTAATACAATTGTTCGCCAGCTAATTCCAGTATCATATACTGGGAAGCAGTAACATTTGTTATTTACAGCACTTACAAATAGCACAAGTAAGCTATATAGTTTTAGATAAAAACCAAGCTATTGCTTTTTAAATTGGTGATGGTGTGAAATTCTAGAGGATATGGAGGGGCTAGGACCCCTGCAAAGGAATACTAGCAGACCACTGTCCTATTGTGCACATCTTAATACTATATAGTCTGGAAACCTTTTTAGAAACGGAACATATTTAGGTCGAGCCTAGCGGCAGCGCGCATGCGCTGATCGCTCTGCGAGGCATGCTGTAGTTCAGTATGCTGTGGAAGCCTCGCTTACTCACCTCTCATATTTTTCATTGTCCTTGGTAAACGCTGGCTTCCGATTCATTATGAGGCTTCTAAGTCCCGCCTTGGTACCACCCTGTCTCCATTTGTTGCCGCCTACAAGGACTGGACCTTTTACTTCGCTCCTAACACGGCATGCTTTATCTAGTGGGTGAGCACTATTTCGTTTATTGACAATGGCGGCTGCTTTTTTTGTTGTATATTTATGCAGAGTGCGGGCCCGCTTCAGGGACACAGTGCTCCGTTTATTTGTTTATTTATTTAGACTTTAATTTGGAGCGCGGCGCCCGCTTCAGGGACACCGCGCTCCGTTTATTTATTTTTACTTTAATTCAGAGCGCGGCACCTGCTTCAGGGACACCGCGCTCTGTTTATTTTTTTTTTTTTTTTACTTTGGCTCATTGTTCTTGTTTGAAGGTAGAGACCGGAGAAAAAAGCAAACACAAGGAGATGATGGACCGAGCGCTGAAACTTTTCAGACAGTCACCCCCAGTCACAGATCTGGGTTGAATTCATCATCGTTCTTTAGCTCACTTTGCCACCCCAGTTCAGACACACCTATTTGAAAATCAGTCTTGACCCTTTGCCTCATGGGAACAGTCCAGCCCGAACTGCCAAGCCATGTCTTCCCTGGACCGGAAACAAGCATCCTGGGACCGGTTTCGGGCTAACAGCCCTCATCAGCCAGGCTAGCTTGAATCCAGTGGCAAAGTGAGCAAGGGACCCACGTCTGGGCATACCCTGCCAACTTAAGGCGAAGAAAGCAAACACAAGGAGATGATGGACGGAGCGCCAAAACTTTTCAGACACTCACCTCCAGTCACCGATCTGGGTTGAATCCATCATCGTTCTTGTGAGAAGTTGACCTGGTATATGCTGTTCACTAATTAAAGTGGACACCTTGCACCAGAACAATTCGACTCTTATGGTAGATAGGTTTAAGACAACCTTTATAGAAAGCTATCCTAGTGGTAGCTGTGGAGAGCAGCCTTTAGGCTAAGTCTTGAAGGAATGTGAAGCATCTTGTTTTACCACACAATCTCTTGAATCACCAACTGAAAAGACACCACACAGGTATATATATCAAATATATATGTATTTATTAATAAACACTCTCTACTAATCTCTTTATGAGATTAGAAGTCAGAAACATATGTACAATCAAATGTTATCAAAATAAGTTTAGCACAATCGAATATCACAATCTTAAGTTGCCTAGACTTAGGTCTAGGGCATCTAGAATCGAGGGACCCCCAAGAACCACCCCAGGTAGTTGTAGGAGACCCACAGGGGACGGACGCGGTGTCCTGGCACCGGTGCGAGTCCTGTACGAGTCTATGCGCTCAGACGCGATTGAGATTTCAATGTTAAAGGTCCCTTGCGTGTTCGAGGCGAACACACCGATCGGTCCTTGTACGAGTCGAAGGACGCGGTTACAGATAGAGTTGCAAGGGAGATGGACGCGCTGTGTCTAACACAGACGCGAACCTTGTGCGAGTCAGTGCAATGGAGGTCTCGATGTTACAGGCCCCTTGTGTGTTCGAGGCGAACACCGATCGGACTCAGTACGAGTCGAAGGACACAGTTCTAGGTAGTGTTACAAAGGAGATGGACGCGGTGTGTCTAACACAGACGCGAACCCTGTACGAGTCAGCGCAATTGTCGCACTTAGAAAAGGAGAGTTTTAGGACACTTCTAGGGAAGCTACAAGCAAGTCACTTACAGGGTAAGTAGTTCTAGGGCCCACACCCACAGGAGCACCGTAGTGCTGAAGTTACCTCACCCAGGGAGCCTGGTGCATAGGTGTTCTTTGGTGTCGGGTCGCGGCGTCGTTTTCAATGGGAGCCAGTGAAGACTTGCTGCTTGCGGCGACAGGAGAAGTGTCCGGAGGAATCCAAGCCTGGATTCGGAAGATGGAAGACCTGAAAGCAGAGGGGACAGTGTTCAAAGTCACTTGGCAGTGACTCGGGGCAAGGAAGATGGATGCCCACCATCGTTGCAAGATTCAGGTCGTTCGCGGGTGCCTTGACTCTTCAGCCACGAGGTCCAGGAGGTGTCGACGACGACCAGGAGCTGGATTCGGCGTGTCCCACGATGTCTGCAGCTTACTGCGGTGTCGGCGACTCGATCGGAGCCAACAAGCCTTGGTAACAGCAAGTCTCGGGGAAAGTGTGAAGAGGCAATGGCGCAGACCAGCAAGGTCTGGGGGACTCACCCGGCGAGGGTAAGTCAGGGCAGGCCTGGAGCAACCAGGGAAGCCCTTTGGTTTCTTTAAAAAGTCTTCTGGGGACCCACAAGCTGGCTGGCAAGGGATCGCAAAGACGCCTTGGGAGGATTCGCTCACAGGGGCCCACGGTCACTCAGGACGTGGTAGGCCTCTGATCTTCAAAGGGATTCCTGCTGGAGGCTAGGACCACACGTGGTCCAAAGCACAAGTTCGTGGAACGTTGTAAAGGGGTTGCACTTGACAATAGTGCACGGTACCCAGGGGTCGTGGTTCCTCGTCACTCTTGGGTTCCACTGGCCTCAGCTTCGCTGGGGACTCACGATGGTCTTTGAGAAGTCAGGAAATCTACTTTTTGGGCTGCAGGGACTTCGGACTCCGGTGGGAGCGGCGTAGGTTGCGACCGTCGTTTGTAGTTTTTGGTGCCTGCCAAGCAGGGGAGTCACTCCTTGACTCCAAGGGAGATTCTTCAGTCTTCCAAAGGTAGTGGAACGTCGAAGGTCCGGGATTCTTCTTCAGAGCGTCGTCCAGGGAAATCTAGGGTGCAATGCACAGGTTCCCCTCTTATACTAAAAGAAAGGGAGGGACTAGCTCTATGACCCTACCTATGGGAGGGTCAGGGAGTGGGTGGCTACACCCACTTCCCTTTGTCCAGTTTCGCGCCAGAGCAGGGGCAGGTAGCCCCTGAGCCGGTTTGAACTGGGGTATGCACAGAGGAGCCTTCTGCTCCCCCAGTGCAGGACTTCAAAGCACTCTAAGAGTGCACCCACCCAGCCCCAATACACTTAACCCTGTCTGGAAGGTGGTCACACCCTCTTGGGACAGGATATCTATTGTTGGGCTTCCTCCACTGCGAGTGTTGGTCATCAGCAGGAGGGCAGCCCAGTGTCTGTGACTGGTGGCATCCATTTTGTGATGCCAGGTCTCTGCAGGATTGTACCGCGTTTCCACAGTATGTACATGTCTATCCCTCTAGAAGGGTGGAATGCTACCCCCGCCGCCAGGACTGGCGGGGTGGGGTAGTATTCCAAGATGTTTGACACCAAACACGACATGTTTCGATGCAGCCATTCCAAAGTTAGCATTTTTCCGCGAGGATATAATGCACTTAAAAGTATATGGTTTAACCGCATCCACAAACAGCACCAGAGAATGGACTCTGAGAGCTGCAGAGGGGCCCTGCTCAGGCAGAGGCACCCCCTCACATAGAAGCCAAGCACCCTGCCCTCAGTATTGATAGGGCCTGCCTTAGGGGTGACTGATAGGTTTATATGTGTGTGTAGGAGAGATATAGGGGACCTATATCTCAGTGAGGGGTGCTAGCACTTCCTCACCCAGGCTGCAGTAGCAGGCCTGTGGTGTCAGATTTAGTCTGCTTCCCAGGGGTGGCATAATACATGCTGCAGCCCCTGGTAGGCCTGTGAAGTACCTATGCCCTTAGCACCTAAGGTACCATATACTAGGGACTCATAAGGAACCACAGCATCCAATCACTAGTGCACCTAGAGTGCACTCCAAGTCGTTTAGAGAGAACAGAGAGGCTGGGGCCCTGATTAGCAGGGACCCAGCCAGACTATAGCCAGAAACCAGTGTAAACATCAGAAAAAAAGTGGGGGCAACATAAGAGGCAGATCCTACTTTCCTACAGTTCTTTAGCTCACTTCGCCACCCCAGTTCAGACGCAGCTATACGCAAATCAGTCTTGACCCTGTGCCTATTGCCCAGACGTGGGTCCCTTGCTCACTTTGCCACTGGATTCAAGCTAGCCTGACTGATGAAGGGTGTTACCCAGAAACCGGTCCCAGGATGCTTGTTTCTGGTTCAGGGAAGACCTGGCTTGGCAGTTTGGGCTGGACCCATGAGGCACAGGGTCAAGACTGATTTGCATATGGGTGGGTCTGAACTGAGGTGGCGAAGTGAGCTAAAGAATGATGATGTATTCAACCCAGATCTGTGACTGGGGGTGAGTGTCTGAAAAGTTTCAGCGCTCCGTCCATCATTTCCTTGTGTTTGCAGAGATCGGAGAAGACCCATTGCATTTGGTGAGGGGAGAGTTGAGGGGCGAGAATGGGGTTCGTTAAGGACTGACTAGTTCCTATGTTACTTAAGTATAACCACTGAAAAAATGGGGTGAAGTGACACCCCACTCCAGGCGCACTGCTTTCCATCGTGTGTAACAAATATGCCACAATTGTTCCAGTTAAACCAAAGTTTTTATGTAAATGCCATTAACATTTTGTTCAATGTTTTCCATAATCGTCCTGTCACATGAAAGACGCTCTATCTTTCCATTCATTCCTTAATGCGGTAGACATGCCGATACGGGCCTTGTTCTAGAGCACGGTGTGTTACATAGGTATTCCTCAAGTAATAATTTTCATCACCCAATGCATTTCGGCCCATTCTTGGCCCTTCGTCAGGGTATTCTGCAATTTTAAAACATTGCTATTAGACCATATCATGATGACTCACATTAAGAATATATGACATATGTTAATCACCGAGTTGAACCCGTTAGTAACGTTTTGCCCGCTGAATTCAAAAATGCTACAATTCAATGAATAAATGCCCAGTGCTTCATCTTCCGAACTTCTCTCCCTCCACCCCTTAAATTCTCTTCAATCAATTCCTCACGACTGTATCAACAACCGCTTTTGATGCAAGTATCCCTCTGAATATGCGATATCAAGCTTAACACATACCTTAATCATACTGATGACGGTTGTATCTTGTGTTCAAACGCCCATTCACCTCATGTTCAAAACCCTTCTAATCGTTTCTCTCTCGCTCAATTCAAATCACCTGCAGCGTGTCCCCGCCCATTAGTATTCATCCAATAAACACTGACTGTTTCCATAAAACTACAAAACCCATAGTGCACTGCAACAGGAGGTTAGAGATCCCTACTGGACGTTTGCGCATAAAATTTCTAGTGCGATTTCATAGCACATTCTATGTTCACCTGTGTTCGCCTGCGCATACATATTCTCTAGAATGATGATCAACCTCTTATGCCCACTTTACCCTCTTCTATATTGATCACCCACTATGCATTTGAACATTGAAACTTTGAATTCCCACCACCTCAGATGTCATTTATCAACGTTACTAAAAACGCTTATCTGCTTATGTCTGATTCTCTTAATGTGCTGTGCAAAATCATTAACGTTAACTGAAATAACCATAGATCCGGCAGATAATAGTCCATTGTTGTGCCCCAAAATAACAGTTCATGAATTTTACTTTCAGGAAAAGCTGTTATACAGTCCATCATGTGACGATGTCCTTCTTATCCGTTTGTTATCTGTAATCCAAGGGTGCAACTCGTCGGGTAGGCAGTACTGTACTAAATGAAAGGGAATGACAGAGTGCACACCAATCTTTCCAAGTTTAGTCAACAGTTCTTAGGTATTCATTTGTAAGCGTGCTGGCCTGGTATCGTGGACTGCCCGTGCCAGTTAAACCAAAGTTTTTATGGAACAATTGTGGCATATTTGTTACACACGATGGAAAGCAGTGCGCCTGGAGTGGGGTGTCACTTCACCCCATTTTTTCAGTGATTTATTCTATACACGTGGCACGGGCAGTCCACGATACCGGGCCAGCACGCTTACAAATGAATACCTAAGAACTGTTGACTAAACTTGGAAAGATTGGTGTGCACTCTGTCATTCCCTTTCATTTAGTACAGTACTGCCTACCCGACGAGTTGCACCCTTGGATTACAGATAACAAACGGATAAGAAGGACATCGTCACATGATGGACTGTATAACAGCTTTTCCTGAAAGTAAAATTCATGAACTGTTATTTTGGGGCACAACAATGGACTATTATCTGCCGGATCTATGGTTATTTCAGTTAACGTTAATGATTTTGCACAGCACATTAAGAGAATCAGACATAAGCAGATAAGCGTTTTTAGTAACGTTGATAAATGACATCTGGGGTGGGCGGGGAATTCAAAGTTTCAATGTTCAAATGCATAGTGGGTGATCAATATAGAAGAGGGTAAAGTGGGCATAAGAGGTTGATCATCATTCTAGAGAATATGTATGCGCAGGCGAACACAGGTGAACATAGAATGTGCTATGAAATCGCACTAGAAATTTTATGCGCAAGCGTCCAGTAAGGGATCTCTAACCTCCTGTTGCAGTGCACTATGGGTTTTGTAGTTTTATGAAACAGTCAGTGTTTATTGGATGAATACTAATGGGCGGGGACACGCTGCAGGTGATTTGAATTGAGCGAGAGAGAGAAACGATTAGAAGGGTTTTGAACATGAGGTGAATGGGCGTTTGAACACAAGATACAACCGTCATCAGTATGATTAAGGTATGTGTTCGCTTGATATCGCATATTCAGAGGGATACTTGCATCAAAAACGGTTGTTGATACAGTCGTGAGGGAATTGATTGAAGAGAATTTAAGGGGTGGAGGGAGAGAAGTTCGGAAGATGAAGCACTGGGCATTTATTCATTGAATTGTAGCATTTTTGAATTCAGCGGGCAAAACGTTACTAACGGGTTCAACTTCGGTGATTAACATATGTCATATATTCTTAATGTGAGTCATCATGATATGGTCTAATAGCAATGTTTTAAAATTGCAGAATACTCCTGACGAAGGGCCAAGAATGGGCCCGAAATGCATTGGGTGATGAAAATTATTACTTGAGGAATACCTATGTAACACACCGTGCTCTAGAACAAGGCCCGTATCGGCATGTCTACCGCATTAAGGAATGAATGGAAAGATAGAGCGTCTTTCATGTGACAGGACGATTATGGAAAACATTGAACAAAATGTTAATGGCATTTACATAAAAACTTTGGTTTAACTGGAACAATTGTGGCATATTTGTTACACACGATGGAAAGCAGTGCGCCTGGAGTGGGGTGTCACTTCACCCCATTTTTTCAGTGATTTATTCTATACACGTGGCACGGGCAGTCCACGATACCGGGCCAGCACGCTTACAAATGAATACCTAAGAACAGTTGACTAAACTTGGAAAGATTGGTGTGCACTCTGTCATTCCCTTTCACTTAAGTATAACCCCCATGCCAAGTCTCTCCCACATCTTTATTAGCGCCAGACTTATCCGTGCAATAATAAGGCACTATCTGGTCGGCAGGAGTGGGAAAGCTGAGGACTGTAAATAAATTCAGGTGTTTGGAACAGGCACAGCGAACCTGTGTTACGTATAAAACTGGAGCCCACTTAGACAGTGTCTCTAGCGCAGGGAGGAGTGGGAACCGAAGCGGCCGGGGTCATTGTCTGAAGCTAACGTCTGTGTGACGTGGCCTGGCCACCCGCCTGAAAGCCTCCGCTTCCTTTTTCAGCGCTGTCTGAGGACAGTTATTGACTCAAGAGGAAGTCGAGGAAGCAGGGCTAACGAAGGACAACGCAGCCGAGAGCTGGCTCTTGCACAGGGGCGTAACACAGGCCCCCGCAGCACTGGCGTAGCAAGGGGGGGGCGGAGGGGGCGGTATGCCCCGGGCGGCACGAGATTTCGGGGCGGCAGGTAAATTTATCGCCAGCACCCCCCCCCCCCGCTCTTAGGCGCTCGGCGGCGGCGGCAAAAGGCAGGGACCGCCACGGGCGGCAGAGTGCCTAGCTACGCCACTGCCCCGCAGCCCCAGCAGTGCGGGGGGCCCCCCAAGCTCCAGGGGGCCCCCTCAGCATAGCACTCTGGCTGCAGAGCTCCTGATTGAGTCTGGAGGGGGCCCCTCCACGTGCCTTGCAGGGAGGCCCCCTCGAGTTTCGTTACGCCAGTGCTCTTGCAGCTGGACAACATCCGCTCTGCCACTCCCCCAGGAGGCTGTCCGCGGCTTCAGTACTCTCCTTCCGCAACAAGATCTCGTCCCGCCCACACTTTTAGCCCTCTTCTTCAGAGTCTCTTACTCAATTGATAATTTCTTGCCAGACCATTGTTCTGCCTACCCAGCTACAGACCACAAGAACCCTGCCCAGGGGCAGTAGTATCTCAGACCCCATTCCGACAAAGGGTCGTCCGAGCGTGGACTGGCCCTTTCATTTGCACTGATATCACATGCCGTGTGACTAACATGCACAAAAGCTCTTTTCATTACACCCTGCGGGGCGAGTGAAGAGCTAAGGGCCCGGTGTTACGAATCTTTACTAAAACAAGAGGCCTGGTCCCTGGTACATCAGGAGGGGCTGGTGTGAGAAGGTGTCTGGTGTAACACCTGCTTGCCAAAAACAAGCATTTGCAATGCAATCGGTCTCGCATTTATGCATGTGTAAGCTATTGACATTTGCAAAAACAACAATTGATGGACAGAATGCAGAACAATGTCATACATTCACCCCCAGTACAGAGATCTGGGCCTAAATCCATCGTTTTTTTGCTCACCATGCCGTTCCAGTTTGTACCCAGCCATATGCAAATCAGTCTTGACCCTGTGCCCAATGGGAACAGTCCAGCCCGAATGTTTGCATTGTTCAGCATTCCGTCCATCAATTGTTTCTTTTGCATAACCTATTGACATTGTAAATGACAATGCCTTTTATTTATGTTTTAAAAACCAAAACATAAATAAAAGGCATTGTCATTTACTATGCTAATAGCTCAAACTCCCGTAACTGCGAGACCTATTGCATTGCAAATGCTTGTTTTTCTGTGTTTTCGCCCAGTTGCAGCATCTCCAGGGCGTGTCTGTCATTTCAAAGCCAGCGCTGGCAGGAGGTGCCCAGGTCGGGTGAGATGCCCTGTTTCCAATCCCTAAAAGTGACAGCAGCCGTCATGGCTGCACTGACCCAGGGTAGGGCATGGGACGGACAGCCCTCCTGGTAAGAGGCCACTGACTGACGGACGGACGGACAGCCCTCCTGGTAAGAGGCCACTGACGGACGGACAGCCCTCCTGGTAAGAGGCCACTGACGGACGGACAGCCCTCCTGGTAAGAAGCCACTGACTGACGGACGGACAGCCCTCCTGGTAAGAGGCCACTGACTGACTGACGGACAGCCCTCCTGGTAAGAGGCCACTGACTGACGGACGGACGGACAGCCCTCCTGGTAAGAGGCCACTGACTGACTGACGGACAGCCCTCCTGGTAAGAGGCCACTGACTGACGGACGGACGGACGGACAGCCCTCCTGGTAAGAGGCCACTGACAGACAGCCGGTGGTAACAATCAAAGCCCGGGGCCTTCAGGCAGGCGTTGGACACCCTCCAGGGCTAGGGCTACAAGTGGGCGGGGTGTGGCTAGCGTGATGCAGGTGCTCGGACCCGCTAGGCTAAGTCCAGTTCTTTTCCTTCTGGTTGTTTCCGGCCCAAGTCTCGGCGCCCCCTCTTTTGAGACTTTTTCCCTTGGCTCCTGGTCTGTGTGGGGCAAGGATGGAAATACTGCACCAGTACCGGGAGATGTACGACTTTACCAACCGGCTGAAGACTTTCGGCGACTGGCCGTTCGCGGAGAACTGCATGTGTACCCCAGAAAATGTAAGTGCCACGAAAACCTGCACCCCAACTCCTGGAGGTGGCCTCTGAGTTGGATGGAGCTGAGAAAGAGAGATCAACGGGGTGAAGATGTTGTTGGGGTTAGCAGCTTACTGCGTGTCCCGAGGACACAACCTTGTTTGCCGTAGGCAGTCGTTTGCAAATGCAATGCATTTTGGGAGTTGTAGTCTTGCTTCGATTAACTGAACGGACGTGCCTGGTAGCACGAGTTGTAAAATCAAAGTCATGGACTGCACTAAGGTGGTCTCGATGTCTCTCTGATCTCACATATGAACTGTTGGTGTCTCTTTCCTTTGCACCTCCCTCGTGCTTCCGGCAGGCTGAGTCGGAGATCACTAAAAGCCAAACATTGCCTATTTAAACCATTAGACGTTTATAAAGGCAGTGCAACTAAGTTATTGTCATTGTAAGCATGCAACAATTCCTCGTGTGCTGCTCCTGCTCACAACGGGGGGGGGGATGTAATGTCTTAGATGTATGCAGAGTCGGTGTGACGTCATCATGGTCTGTTTAAGGCGCGGGCAGTCTTCTTAAGGAGATTTAATGCCACTTCTTCCCCTTTGTGCTCGTGTCACTCCTTGCAGTGGGTTAATTGATGATTGTAATAAAACACGTGGTGGCTGTAGATTGTAGCAGGGTGGCTGTCTGTAACCCAGCCCGCTCTACATCCCCTCCACTCCCGGGGTGTGTAGTTACCTTTGTATCCCACCGGGCATCCCCGGGGCTGGAGCGCCTCGAGGCCGGGGTGAAGGTCCAGGGAGCCTCCAGGTGCCTCCGCCCCGAGGTTATTGCACCAGGGAGAGGGTGGATGGAAGGAGACTGCACGGGGAGAGAATATAGCGCCTCGAGGCCGGGGAGAAGGTCCAGGTGCCTCCGCCCCGAGGTTATTGCACCAGGGAGAGGGTGGATGGAAGGAGACTGCACGGGGAGAGAATATAGCGCCTCGAGGCCGGGGAGAAGGTCCAGGTGCCTCCGCCCCGAGGTTATTGCAGCAGGGAGAGGGTGGGGAGGCGGGATCATGGAGGGAGAGGGTGGATGGAAGGAGACTGCACGGGGAGAGAATATAGCGCCTCGAGGCCGGGGAGAAGGTCCAGGGCGGCTCCAGGTGCCTCCGCCCGAGGTTATTGCAGCAGGGAGAGGGGGCTTGGGGAGAGAAGGCGATCATAGAGGGGGAGTGGATGGTTTGGGCATTGCTGCCAGGGCCGCTGGTGCCCCCCCCCCGGTCCGGTCCAGGCTCCGCCCACTGCGGGGGCCGCCTTCAAATTGCAAGCCGTTTCTGGCAGCCCATATACAAGGATCAATACCCCCAACGGACTCGGGGTTACGAAGTCATGACAACAACAAATCAGCCGTTGAGTTCATTAAAAAAAAAAAGTATTACGTTTTACGAAAGCTATTTTCAACCAAGTAACAGAATAACATGAAACCTCTCAATGAAGTCTGGCTCACTGTGCCCATATAGACAACCCTCCCGACGCATGATGAATCTAGCAGGCACTGCAATAAGGGCAAAATCAGGTTTGTTGGAAAACCGTTTGCTGCAGGTTTATTTCATACAAGGAGTATGCCAACATGATGGGTTAACCTTCGGGCGATCCAAGGGCAGGCAGCGGAGACTGACCTGAGCTGCCCTGCCCGCCTGATGAACCAAACTGCACCTTGGCCAACCCAATAGGTGCTACCATCTACCTGGGGGATTTTGCCCCGTAAATTTCCGTGCACCCCCAGACAATGACCTTACTCATGCCTTTTTAGGGGGGGAGCGTTGCAAGGCAAGCCCCCGGTTGCTCAGGCTCACAACCGCCCGAAGGACTAACGGAGCGCCGACGTTTTCATCCAAGGTCCTGCCGTAAAGACTCCTGGGGTTTGGCATAGGGCACCCCTGTTGTGCTTCTGAAGAGGGTACCCCTATGTACCAATCATATGACATGTATGAAATTTAAGCTGTTTCATGTCCTTTCGAGGACGCCAGGTGAGCCTCCTCACCTAAACCAAGACAAAGGTAGTTGTAACCACAGGTGGGTGAGGCATGAGGGCCCCTAAGGGTGCCCCTAATATTCTGCCACATTTCATGTCCTTCTTGCCTACAAAACCCCTCAGTCTGACTGCGATCTTCAGATGCTGCGTCGCCGTGCTGGAGCCCCCACCCCAGCGTATGTAGCCCATAGACCGCTTTTGCTAAAGTTATACCAGAGTGCCAAAAAGGTTTGCCAATGCTTGGGGTTTGAGGACATGGAGTAAAACATATGGGCACATTTACCTGCATCTTCTTAAATATGAACGCAAAATGTGTTCTGTTAATTGTCAGCATTTCAATCAATCAGGGGTTTATAAAGGGCGCTACTCACCCGTGAGGGTCTCAAGGCGCTGGGGGGGGGGGAGGGGGCAGCTCCGGATCAGTCGAAGAGCCAGGTTTTGAGGTTGTTCCTGAATGTGCGCAGGGTCGGGGAGCATCTGATGTTCACAGGGAGCTCGTTCCAGGTCTTGGCTGTGATGTAGGAGAAAGCTCTCCCGCCTGCTCTGTTTCTGCGGATGCGGGGGACCTCTGCCAGGGCGAGGTCGGCAGAGTGGAGGTTCCTCTTGGTTATGTGGAAGGAGACTCTCTCGTTGAGGTATTTGGGTCCGATGTTGTTGAGGGATTTGTAGGTGTGGATGAGGAGCTTGAAGGTGACCCTCTTCTCGACGTGGAGCCAGTGGAGGTCTCGTAGGTGTTGGGTCATGTGCTCGTGACGTGGTGTTCCGAGGACGAGTCTGGCTGCAGCGTTCTGGATGGTTTGGAGTTTGTGTAGGAGGGTTCTGTTGATTCCAGAGTATAGGGCGTTGCCGTAGTCCAGTCTGCTGGTTATAAGCGCGTGGGTGACGGTCCTTCTGCAATCGGGGGGGGATCCATTTGAAGGTCTTGCGGAGGATGCGCAGGCAGTTGAAACTGGTGGAAGGGCCGGCGTTGATCTGGCGGTTCATGGAGAGGGAGGAGTCTAGGATGATGCCGAGGTTTTGTGCGTGGTCTGTAGGGGTGGGTGTCTTCCTGAGGGCGGAGGGCCACCAGGTGTTGTCCCAGGCGGACCAGCAGAGAGGTCACCGTAGGATCCGCTGGTCGCACTTGTTCGATACTCAGACACGCTCACTTGACGCACTGGCATGTGACTCAAGACAAACTAGCAAAACAGACGTGCTGCCGCTAGAGAGGTATCTAACAGCGGGTTGGATGGCCCGGAGCCTTATTATAGAGTTCCTGCAGTTACTTCTTGTTCGAGGGGGGGACATCTTGTGCAATGTGAAACCATGAACTTGGGGTTAATCATGACTTCCCTGCTTGACCAAATTGTGTTATCCGAAGCAATTGTCTGAGTTTGTACTTGTACCTACGTGTGACGTACGGCACCTTGAAATACATGTGCTCAAGATATCCAGTGTATAACTTTCTCTTATATTTGAATTATTAAACTATAATGTTGTCCATCTATCACAACTACCAACAACCCAGAGGGTTCCTATGCCGACTGACTCGCCAGGGAGGGATGCATGTTGGATCGTAACCTAGATACTTGATACTTCTCACTTCACGCACTTGCACGTCTCTCAAGAAAGACGCATAACCACCACGACGCACTGCAGCTAGGCGGGGGCTCAATCCTTTGCACCTGCTCTATGGGGCCATCTGGTACTTTGCTATCTCAGCGCTGTGTACGGCAGATGCTACCCTCTGTATGTGTTTCTTGTCCTTACAGGAGGAGGAAAAGTTGCCAAATGTGATTGACATAGACTATGCCGAACATAACGTCTATTTGTGCGCATCTTCACCGCGAGAAATACCTGATGCTGATTAACATGTTTATTGATACCCAACTTAATGGTACTCATTTTATCGACCTCAGAAGGATGAAAAGCTGAGTGGGCCTGCCGGGATCTGAACCTGTGACCATGGGGTCAAGCACAGACCCCTACAGTGGGTGCCCAGGCCCGCCAGCCACTAGATTTGTGTCTGCATTCTATACAGGGAACTAATGCTTTTGTATTTCTAGAGAGCAAGGAATGTCCACACATTGAGCGCTCCATCATTAACGAATAATTATTATCTGCACTGGCAAGTTGTAAAGGAAGTACAGGTGGGTATTGCCTGCAAAATGCTGTTGCGCTGTGTGAGGCTAACCTCGGGATGTCATGGAGTGCTTTGTTTTTTTTAATGAGAAATTGTTGCATTACCGGACCCTAGCTTTAAACGTATCTGAGCAATAACCTCAAGTCCCAAAGGCTATTCACAAACCAAGACAAGGAAGGAGTGGTCCAACTTTCGGGCTCCAGCAAAGAACATGCGAGCGGTTGCAGCATCAGTCAGCCTCGCAACATTCACTTGCATATAATGAATGCCTTATAGTGCAATCCACAACCTTAACTTGCAAACAAAAACACAGGATTAACTTGGGACAGCTTCTGCTCGTATTGTGCAGAAGGAACGATTTTAAACCCGTTTGGAGGACAAGAACCATGAGAACTCCGTATGGCCCTCCATGGCTAACCAGAGAGGTGCCGTACCATGCGACCCCCGCCCCCTCCCCCCAACGCTGCATCGACGATGACCAATAACCAAGGCAGCTATGCTGTGGAATTATATTTGTGGGTGGCTGCCCCAGGGAGAGAGAAACTGTGTGTACATGATGTTAAAGCAGTGACCACTAAGCAGGCCACCAAGTAGTGCTGAAACAACCAACCATTCATCAGTTGCCAGGTAAGGCAACACGTCCGAACCGCAAAGCTTAACGATCATCCCACCCACTGCTTTGTTTAGTATCGTGGCGCCTGGGTGAGCCTGTGCAGTAGGGAAAAATAATCAACAACCTATGTTTTGCGGTGCTTGAGTATGGATCCCGAATGAATTTCCATATCATTTTCCCAGACACCAACGTTCCATTAAAGCACAACAAAGACGCTAACTGTAGCCTCCCAGATCCATGGGCCTGAAGGGTGGAAAGGTGAGAGGTGGGGACAAGTTCTGCTGAGTGCTATGGCATGTAGTTACTTCAGGTCCAGTGCATGCCACTGGCGGCCAGGTAATGATAAGCCCACTATCAGCCCACCTACCTAGTGTACCCCCATGTTAGCCCACTAAGCGGACCATTTTGAATTAAGCGACGAAACGCTTCCAATATTTGTCTGTGATTAGCACATAGCAACATTACCTTTGAACGAGTAACAAGAAATGCAAGTCCAATACTCGAGGCATGAGACCTAGGAACCATCTTCAAACTCCCACATCCACTTTAAAATTAGTGAAAATAGTTATGTGAAAAGTAAACTTGGAACGAATCGCTCAACAAATAAAAGGAACATCCCGAACTGCTTTAGCTTTAGATGCCGCAAAGGATGGGACAATACCCGGTCTGATCATTGTTAGCGAATAAATAGAATTAATCATCCTCGTTTAGCCAAAGTAACAGTGCCATTAAGTGGCCTTAACACTTTATGACACCACCACAGTATAATTCGGTTTAAAGCGACTAATATTAACCTTTCTGCCGAACTCGGCTGTGTTGCCCCACCCAAGCCACCGTGTCCTGACACTAAAACTGAAAACATGGGAACCACGTCAGCCATCACGAAATGCAGAGCAATCCTTTGCCCTGGGCAGTCGGTCCCCCCCTCCCCATACGATAATAACTTATGCTGAATCAAAGTTGGCTCCTCGAGCGGAACCAAACCCATTGACTGACGCGCTGGAATCTACCTGGTCATCTGCATGCCTCTGCCCCCCGAGCCCTACTCTCGGCTGAAGATAGGGTTCATCTGCATGCCTCCGCCCAACGAGCCCTCCTCTAGGCTGAAGATGGGGCTCATCTGCATGCCTCCGCCCCCCGGGCCCTCCTCTCGGCTGAAGATGGGGAACATCTGCATGCCTCCGCCCCCTGAGCCCTCCTCTCGGCTGAAGATGGGGCTCATCTGCATGCCTCCGCCCCCCGGGCCCTCCTCTCGGCTGAAGATGGGGCTCATCTGCATGCCTCCGCCCCTCGAGCCCTACTCTCGGCTGAAGATGGGGCTCATCTGCATGCCTCCGCCCCCCGAGCCCTCCTCTCGGCTGAAGATGGGGCTCATCTGCATGCCTCCGCCCCGAGCCCTCCTCTCGGCTGAAGATGGGGCTCATCTGCATGCCTCTGCCCAACGAGCCCTCCTCTCGGCTGAAGATGGGGCTCATATGGATGCCTCCGCCCCCGAGCCCTCCTCTCGGCTGAAGATGGGGCTCATCTGCATGCCTCCGCCCCCGGGCCCTCCTCTCGGCTGAAGATAGGGCTCATCTGCATGCCTCCGCCCCCCGGGCCCTCCTCTCGGCTGAAGATAGGGCTCATCTGCATGCCTCCGCCCCCCCGGGCCCTCCTTCCGGCTGAAGATAGGGCTCATCTGCATGCCTCCGCCCCCCGGGCCCTCCTCCTGGCTGAAGATAGGGCTCATCTGCATGCCTCCGCCCCCCGGGCCCTCCTCTCGGCTGAAGATAGGGTTCATCTGCATGCCTCCACCGCCCCCGAGCCCTCCTCTCGGCTGAAGATAGGGCTCATCTGCCTGCCTCTGCCCCCCCCGAGCCCTCCTCTCGGCTGAAGATAGGGCTCATCTGCATGCCTCTGCCCCCCCAAGCCCTCCTCTCGGCTAAAGATAGGGCTCATCTGCATGCCTCTGCCCCCCCGAGCCCTCCTCTCGGCTGAAGATGGGGCTCAACTGCATGCCTCTTCCCCCCCGAGCCCTCCTCTCGGCTGAAGATAGGGCTCATCTGCATGCCTCCACCGCCCCCGAGCCCTCCTCTCGGCTGAAGATAGGGCTCATCTGCATGCCTCCGCCCCCCCGAGCCCTCCTCTCGGCTGAAGATAGGGCTCATCTGCATGCCTCCGCCCCCCGAGCCCTCCTCTCGGCTGAAGATAGGGCTCATCTGCATGCCTCCGCCCCCCCGAGCCCTCCTCTCGGCTGAAGATAGGGCTCATCTGCATGCCTCCGCCCCCCGAGCCCTCCTCTCGGCTGAAGATGGGGCTCATCTGCATGCCTCCGCCCCCCCGAGCCCTCCTCTCGGCTGAAGATAGGGCTCATCTGCATGTCTCTGCCCTCCTCTCGGCTGAAGATAGGGCTCATCTGCCTGCCTCTACCCCCCCCCGAGCCCTCCTCTCGGCTGAAGATAGGGCTCATCTGCCTGCCTCTGCCCCCCCCGAGCCCTCCTCTCGGCTGAAGATAGGGCTCATCTGCATGCCTCTGCCCCCCGAGCCCTCCTCTCGGCTAAAGATAGGGCTCATCTGCATGCCTCTGCCCCCCCGAGCCCTCCTCTCGGCTGAAGATAGGGCTCATCTGCATGCCTCTTCCCCCCCCCGAGCCCTCCTCTCGGCTGAAGATAGGGCTCATCTGCATGCCTCCACCGCCCCCGAGCCCTCCTCTCGGCTGAAGATAGGGCTCATCTGCATACCTCCGCCCCCCCGAGCCCTCCTCTCGGCTGAAGATAGGGCTCATCTGCATGCCTCCGCCCCCCCGAGCCCTCCTCTCGGCTGAAGATAGGGCTCATCTGCATGCCTCCGCCCCCCCGAGCCCTCCTCTCGGCTGAAGATAGGGCTCATCTGCATGCCTCCGCCCCCCGAGCCCTCCTCTCGGCTGAAGATGGGGCTCATCTGCATGCCTCCGCCCCCCGAGCCCTCCTCTCGGCTGAAGATAGGGCTCATCTGCATGCCTCCGTCCCCCCCCCGAGCCCTCCTCTCGGCTGAAGATAGGGCTCATCTGCATGCCTCCCCCCCCCGAGCCCTCCTCTCGGCTGAAGATAGGGCTCATCTGCATGCCTTCGCCCCCCGAGCCCTCCTCTCGGCTGAAGATAGGGCTCATCTGCATGCCTCTGCCCCCCCCGAGCCCTCCTCTCGGCTGAAGATAGGGCTCATCTGCATGCCTCCGTCCCCCCGAGCCCTCCTCTCGGCTGAAGATAGGGCTCATCTGCAAGCCTCTGCCCCCCGAGCCCTCCTCTCGGCTGAAGATAGGGCTCATCTGCCTGCCTCTGCCCCCCCCGAGCCCTCCTCTCGGCTGAAGATAGGGCTCATCTGCATGCCTCTGCCCCCCCGAGTCCTCCTCTCGGCTAAAGATAGGGCTCATCTGCATGCCTCTGCCCCCCCGAGCCCTCCTCTCGGCTAAAGATAGGGCTCATCTGCATGCCTCTGCCCCCCGAGCCCTCCTCTCGGCTGAAGATAGGGCTCATCTGCATGCTACTTCCTCCCCCCCCCCCCCCCGAGCCCTCCTCTCGGCTGAAGATAGGGCTCATCTGCATGCCTCCGCCCCCCCGAGCCCTCCTCTCGGCTGAAGAGGCCCAAATCTATACTAGGTGACGCATTGTCCATGCATCAATGTCTCGTTGGCTTCTCCCAGGCACGAAGCACAGCTCTACCCTTTGAGTAAAAGTGAGGGGCAGAAGTGCTCTCAAACTACTTTCGTCCCCTGTGACGGCTCGAATCCGGGGTCGCCGAGTTGCGCACAACGGGATGAACTCCTGAAAGACTCTGTAACCTGCCGGCCATAGTGGGGCACAAGGTGCAATACTCTCCAACCTTTACAATGCATTCTATCAATTTGCAACAATGCGGGCTGACCGACGTCCCCGCAGGGGACCCTCATAAGAGGGCTGCCCCTTTAGTGCCACATGATGGCACACTGGACAGTCAGTCTAGTGTCCGGGGACTCCTTCTAGATCCCGCGTGTCACTTCCGGCCGAGGTGGGGGAAGGGGAGAGGTATAAGTGCCTCCCCCGCCCACCTGGCGGCCTCTTTGTCCCCACCACTGACGCCGTTTGGGTTGTGTTGCTGGTCTCCCGGGATCACCGTCGGGAACGCTCGTACGCTCTTCATGAGACTGGTGAGTGTAGGCCCTGCCCTGCCCCAGGCATTTCAAGGGCCATCACAGCTGTACTGGTGCTGCCGGGGAGCGGCCCAAAATCGGGCCAGGGGGTATTTTTTCCCCCGCTCTTCCCAGAACAGGCGATCCTTTCCCCGTACCCCTGGCCGTGCTTTAAACATGGGGGCGACCAGCGTCAGGAATGGCCAGTGGCGCGGACGGGGGCCATCGCCCACGTGGACTCAGGCCTGAGGGGTCCGTTCACGAAGGGGCAGGGGGGTGGGGCAACCAGCGCTATTATGGCCGCCGCTCTGATGTGCCACGATGCTATTTGCACCGGAGGGAGAATGGGGGATGTAGCTCAGTGGTAGAGCTCATGCTTCGCATGTATGAGGCCCCAGGTTCATCCCCGGCATCTCCAGGAGTCTCTGTTGCTTATCTTGGCCTTTTCCAGTCCCCAGTAGCCTGGCCGGCCCGGGTTCCAGGACACCACGGTCCGTTTTCCGGGCGGGGGTGCCGCGCAGTCCCCCGCACCCTTCCCCCCCTTCCTGGGATCCAGGTCGGTGGAGGAACATATGCCCTGCTGTTTTGCCCCCTCCCCTGGCCGGGTTTGGTATGGGGCTGCCGGGGACGAGGGCTAGGGTTGCGGCCGTGCGGGATACAATGTGGGTTTGTGCGGGGGAGGGGGGAGCCGCACGGGTCTCCTGCTCCTCTCTGTTCCCGGCCGGGGGTCGGGGCCTCGTGGTCGGGGCCCAGGTGGGTCAGACGCCCCCCCCCCACAGACATGTTCGGGCGCAGGGCCTGCACGGGCCGCCAAGGTCCAAAGTATTGCGGGGGCCCAGTCCTCCCCCAGCAGGCCTTCCTTCCCCCCCCCCCCCCAACGTACGATTGGGTGTGCCGGGGCGGCCATAGTGGGGCACAAGGTGCAATACTCTCTAACATTTACAATGCATTCTATCAATTTGCAACAAAGGCACAATAACCTGGCTGGTCTGCACTAGTCCGACAGTCCAAAACAAAAACGCGGTAAGACGTGACCCATCCTCAAAGAAAGCACAGGGGAAACCCAGACGCTTTCTCTTCTCCCCAGGTGCAGGCAATTTCTGCCCGGCTTGTCCACCCACACCCAAGCGGGCACACAATTTCCCCCCATGGGACAGAGCTTACCAGCCCGTCCCAACTGAGGAACAGTGTGTGACTACGCCAGGGCATCCCCAGACTGTAAGGCCGACGACTGGACTCTGATCTGGCTCTGTAGCAGCTAAGACGGCAGCACTGGCTTCAACGCCATCCCCTCTCTCCCGGCGCGAAGCACACTAGGAGGCAGCAAAGACTTGCCTTTGTCGCACCTGCAGATTTTTGGGCCCCACACAAAACCTGCCCGGAGGCAAGCAGTAGCAACGGGCGCCACCAGGACACACAAGGAAACTGCCCCCAAAGGGGGGGCTCAGACTCGCGCAAGAAATCTATGCCCGATGCTGCCTCCCAGCTCAAGGGCACCCCGCAACACGACAGCGGGGGAACAGCGAGAACCAAGGGACCACGACGACAACCACGACATGACTGAACGGTGTGGGCAGGAGGGCAGAAACCACTCTGAGGCCATGCCTGTTCTCTGCCCAGAGCGGGCCCTACTCCTGAGACTGTTTGATGCTGACGGTGGGCCCAGTTACCCTTGCACCTGTCGCCTCTGTTGCTGGCGGGTGGCTGGCCCTGTTCCAGCGCCAATCAAGGGTCGATGACACAATAACGCAACATCCAATTGGGCCCAAAAACATACACTCACCCCACATAATCCACTGAATGACGCTGTGTGTTTGAATTAATCAGTTTGTCCGGATGCAGACTCGTATCTAACACTCTAATTATCTAACTGAGCCTGCATGTCAACTTCTTTCCCCTGGTCGATGGACCAATAGTTGAGAAGTTGATGGTAATAATAGTACTATCTATCTATCTAACCATGTCACTAAATAATCATAAACTCGGTATAAGGTTAATGATGTTTATCACCAAATAATGTAAAATGAGAGCTCAAACATGTACAGAATCACAGAGAAAAATGAATTAATCACGAAGAGAGAAAAACATATATCAATGCAAACAGTGTCAAACTCGTATCAAATTGAATAAATGCACATGAAGTAGTGGATAGGCATAGAGAAAAAAGTTTCAAAGACAAAAATACATTTGCTAATTATTTATGCAAATTATGAATCTTTTAGCTAATTACTAACCTAAGGAAACTTAGAGGAAATACCACCCCCTGGCCATGGAGATAGTAAGGAGTCCCCTGAGACAGGTTCAGGGAACAAAGATTAGATCAGGATACAGGCAACAGGAACAGGTAGATATCCATAAACAAGAAGGTACCCCCAAATACTGCTAGGTCCAAGAGGAGGGGAATGCAACAATCAAAAAAGAAAACCTCTGATCTGACCTATATTACTTTTCAAAGCGACCTCAAGGGTTCGAACTTAGCAACCAGCTCAAGGAAAAAGACAAATAAGATAGTTTATACAAAAAATACATATATCTTTATTAATTTTTAAAGCATGAGTTAATCATAATTATTGCAGCGTAAGTCCCACCCTTTTTGTAATTTCCCTCTCTAAAAGCCCACGGTGGTAGTGACTTCTGTTCAGCAGCTTTTTTTATGAAAATCCTGTCTTCTATCTTCGACCATATTAATAAAATCCTTTTCTACAGTCTGTAAACTAAAAGTAAGGTTATTTCTGTGAGCATATACTATATCCAAAGTCTTAGTAATATGGAATAATTCTCCCATATATTCTGCTTTTCAACCACTATACACTTTATTCATATCTTTTCTAATAGGAATTTCTAAAAATACTAAATCCATGTCAGAATAATAGAACTCCAACTTTCCTGTTACATAGAACAGGCTGGTTAGTACACGACACACCATACGTTAAGGGTAAGTGATGGTACATGACTCCCTCTGAGACAAAGGTAATTGCATGCAGACATAATAATCACTCACATCCATCGTCTCTACATATTCGTAGAGTAATTTCGTAAAGACATTTAACGAAAAATCATTAATCGATTTATCCTGATAAATACTTTCATCTATCTGATCCATATTAGTATTAGGTATTTCTTTAATAACAGCATTCACTCTTTCACTTGTTACTTTATTAGTATTATTTTTGTTAGTAGTTACCATTAGAACAGGAATAATGACAGTTAGTATTAACCACATCAATATTAGTAGTGGGACGCTACATAAGCAAGCTTTAATACATCTACATTTTAAACTAGGTTTTGGATGTTCAGTCACTGGAGCTTCTGCCATTTCGTAAAACTAGGAAAAAATTCAAAAATCTAAGAAACTCTAATAACTTTCTAAGGGTCAAAAATTCAAATTTTAAAAAATCCACCATACTAGTGTATCCAAACACTTCAAAGCTTTCTTCTTTACCCCAAAAGTCTTTCCCAAATCTTCTTCAGGTCTTTTTGATCTTTCAACTGTATTTTCACTAGATTTGTTGCACTTTAAACTTTCACAGTTGTTTTTAAGGCGGTTTCAATTTGCTTTCATCAACTTGCTCAGTACCATTTCCAACTTCTTTCTTTATTTGATTAATGCTTTCAATTTCTTCCAGTATCACGTAAGTCCATTCTGGAGCTGCATATCTCTTGCTCGGAATTCTTACTCTTTTTTTGTTTTTCCCACTGATTCTTTTTCTGATTCTTCTTGTTCAGTTTGACTTGAGACCTCATTTATCTGTTCTGGCTTTCTCTTTTCAAGAGTGTATTTCAGTCTTTTCACTCCACTTGGCCAATTGTCTCCTTTTCTCGCTCTTTTTGCTTGAACCTCTTCTTCCCCTTCTTTTTCGGGTTCACAAGTTCTTTTCTTCAACCCTTCTCTTTGTTGGCCTTGTTCTTTACTTTCAGAAACTTTCTCTTTTTCTTGTTCAACAGCAGTCTTATGAGACCCCTTAGCTTGTGCCCACTTTACTTGGCTTGTGCTTGGTTGTTCATCATCCACAGCCTTATCAGAATCTGTCACTCTAGATTCTTTAGCTTCACAACCTCCAGCATCTGGTTTCTTCTTTTCTTTGACTAGTTGCTGCTCACCTTCTTCAAGTGGACTTGGGACTCTTCTTGTATGACTTGCATGTATCCAGTTTGGCAAGCCACCACACTTCACTGCTGTCGTTGTCACCAGAATAATCTGATGGGGTCCATGCCACCTGGGTTCTAAACACGACTTCCTCACGTGTTTCTTGACAAGAACCCACTCTCCTGGACTCAGATCATGTGCTTGATTCGGCTGTGTTGTGGTTGCAATTTCTCCAACCTGATGACACAGAACGCACCAGATCAGCCAATCCTTTGCAATAATCTAGCACTAGATCATCAGAAATATTCATCAGTTTGTTTGCGGGTACAATCGCTTGTCTCATTGCTCTTCCCATAAGGACTTCATGAGGACTCAATCCAGTCTTTTTATCAGGAATGCTTCTAAGACTCATTAATACAAGGGGTAAAGCGTAAGGCCATTTCAGTGTTGTGGATGCACATACTTTTCCCAATCTAGATTTTATTGTGCCATTGATTTGTTCCACTATTCCAGAAGCCTCTGGTCGATAGGCACAATGCAGCCTTTGCTCAATTTGTAATGATGTACAAATCATCCGAATTATCTCATTATTGAAGTGGGATCCCCTATCTGTTTCTAAAGTGACTGGAAATCCATACCTTGGGATCAGTTCTCTCAATAGCAGTTTGGCTATGGTAAGGCCATCATTCCTTCTTGTAGGATAAGCCTCTACCCAACGTGAAAACAAACTGACAACAACCAACACGTGTTTTTTTTTCCATTACATGGGGGCAACTCTATGAAGACTAGTTGGAGCCTTGTAAATGGTCCTGCTGCTTTTCCGATTCGTCCCAAACTAACAACTGTCTTTCTACCTGGATTTTGCTGCTGAGAGATGACACACCTCTGACATAGACTCTCTGCAATGACCCTGAATATAGGGTTATACCATAACTGCTTGAAGAGTCTAATCATTGCATCTCTTCCAACATGTGCAATTCCATGGTATACCCTTGCCATTTGGGAAAGTAAACAATCTGACATGACTGGCCTTTCGTCTGTGTACACCCATACCTCATCTTCCACTCTCCTTGTACAACCTGATTTTATCCAGAGCTCTTTCTCTTCGTCACTTGCTTCATCCTGCAACTGCCTAATTTCGTCCCAACTTTCTAAAGATGAAAACATCAAGTGGCAATTGGCATGTTTCTTTTCCACCCCACTGTTAATGGTAATTGAATTTTGTGCACAGAAATGCGCTACTTGGTCTGCGTATCTGTTGCCATTCGTCACTTAATCATTTCCTGACTTATGTGCAGAACATTTGACCACTGCAATACTTTTTGGCAATTGCAAAGCATCCAATAGATCAATCACATTTTCCCCATTTCTAATAGGAGAACCTGAAGAAGTCAGAAATCCTCTTTGCATCCATAACTGCCCAAAATCATGGACCACCCCAAAACCATATTGACTGTCCGTTAATATGGTTACTCTAAAATATTTGGCAATTTTGCAAGCTCTAATCCGAGCGATTAGTTCAGCAACTTGTGCAGATTTTACCCCAATTAGACAGGATGCTTCTAGAACTTCAGCCACTGTACATACTGCATAGGTAGAACTCAATATACCACTTTCATTTCTCAGACACGATGCATCAACAAACATCACACTATCAGATTCTTCTAATGGCGAGTCTTGGATGTCTGGCCTTGGTTTTGTACACAACTCGGTCACATCCAAACAATCATGATCTGCTTCCTCCTTTACTTCCTCACAAAATGGACTAGGTAACAAGGTTGCTGGGTCGTACATCTCACCACTGTCACATTTTCAGCACCCAAAATTACTCTCTCATACCTAGTCAGCCGACTATAGGTCATATGCTGAGTCCTTGTTAAAAGGATCTCAACAGAATGTGGAACATATACCTTGACTGGATGTCCCATCACAATCGCTTCACTCTGTTCCAGACTCTCACAAGTTGCAGCAGCTGCTTTCATACAACCTGGTAACGCTGCAGCCACTGAATCCAAAGTAGCAGAAAAATATGCCACTGGACGTAGTGCCATTCCATGACTTTGGACTAAAACTGATAATGCACACCCATCTCTCTCACAACAGTATAATGCAAAATCCTTTCCATAGTCGGGCATTCCCAGTGCAGGTGCTCGACAAAGACTGTCTCGCAATTCAATAAAGGCTTTCATACTCTCATCATCCAACTCAATCGGATCAGTCACATCTTTGTGTGTCAACCTCTGTAGAGGTTTTGCAATCAGTGAAAATCCACTGTCGACAGTATCCAACCATTCCCAAAAACATTTGCACATTCTTTCTGAGTCTTAGGAGTATTCATTTGCTGAATCACACTGATCCTTTTAGGTGTCACTTTCCTGACTCCCTTCTCTATCTAATGTCCCAAATACTGGACATCTTTTTTACAAAATTGTAGTTTTGCAGGTGATACTTTATGTCCACCTTCTGCCAGATGATTCAATAAGGCAATTGTATCTGTCACACATGCCTCTCGTGTTTTTGATGCCACCAGTAGGTCATCAATGTATTGAACCAAAACCGATTTTTCTGGCATGATCAAGGTCTCTAAACATCTTTTCAAGATCTGATTAAAAATTGAAGGACTCTCTGTGTACCCTTGAGGAACTCTGCACCATGCCAAAACACGGTCTCCGAACCGGAAAGCGAATAAATACTGGCTATCCGGATGTAAAGGAATTGAGAAAAACGCTTGACACAGATCAATCACTGTGTACCATTCTGCATCACAGGGAATTTGATAAAGAATCACTGCTGGATTTGGCACTATTGGACAACAGGTTACCACAATTGTATTAATTTGACGTAAATCCTGTACTATTCTTTACTTTCCGTTTGGCTTTTTAATTCCCATAATAGGTGAATTACAAGGACTGCTCAGTATTTCTCTTAGAATACCCTGCTCAATCATTTGGTCAATCACAGGAGAAACTCCTGCTATTATTTGTGGACTCATCTTATACTGTGGTGTGTTTGGATATGTTGCACCAGGTTTCACTGTAACCTGAATAGGATCCACACCTTTCATCAGACCAATTTCTTTTCCTGTAAAGTCCCATACATCGGACCTTACTGAATCTCTCAGATCTGCAGGCAAATCTTGTTCAGTGAGAAGTGAAAACCACTCATCCACTTCTGTTGTTGTTATTGTTATCCGTACTTGTAAAGTGCACTGTAACCCTACGGGCATCCTGGCGCTGAGATACATGTGCACTACCACCATGAGTGCTGCAGAAGAGCCAAGCTGCGTTCCAGATGCTTATGCTCTGGGAAAGAGCCAAGTTTTTATCTTCTTTCGAAACGGCAGCAGGTCCTGGATCTGTCTCAGATCAGTTGGAAGACCATTCCAAAGCCGCGCTGCCGCAATGCTGAAAGCTCTTCCCCCTGATTTTGCTCTTTTAATCCTGGGTACTTTTACCAGGTTGGCCGAGGAAGAGCGAAGACTGCGGGTGGGCACATACCAGCCAAATTTGCTCTGCAGCGGTTTAGGCCCAAGCCCATGCAGTGCCTTAAAAACAATACAGAGTGATTTAAATTGTATCCTCTGTAGTACAGGGAGCCAGTGCAGCTCCGCCAGAGCCTGAGATGCTGATGACCGTCATGGTCTCATTAAAGCAAGCTTTGCTGCCACATTCTGGATTCTCTGGAGTCTCCGGATCAAGTACCTTGGAGACTCCAGCAGCACAGCGTTACAATAATCCAAACTACTCAAAATAACGCTCAATCAATCAATCAATCACAGAATTTGTAGAGCGCACTACTTACCCGCGAGGGTCTCAAGGCGCTGGGGAGAGGGAAGGAGGGGGGGGGATGCTGCTACTAGTCAAACAGCCAGGTCTTGAGTAGCCTCCTGGAGGTCAGCAGGTCTTGGGTCTTTCGTAGGCTTAGTGGAAGGGTGTTCCAGGTCTTGGCGGCGAGGTGTGAGAAGGATCTGCCGCCGGTGGTTGTTCTTCGAATGCGGGGGACGGTGGCGAGGGAGAGGTTGGCGGAGCGGAGCTGGCGGTTGGGGACGTAGAAGAAGAGCTGTCTGTTGAGGTAGGCTGGGCCAGTTTTGTGGAGTGCCTTGTGTGCGTGGGTGAGGAGTTTGAAGGTGATCCTCCTGTCGACGGGGAGCCAGTGCAGGTTCCTCAAGTGGGGGGTGATGTGGCTGTGGCGTGGTACGTCGAGGATCAGTCGTGCGGAGGCGTTTTGTATGCGTTGCAGTCGCTTGATGAGCTTGGCCGGGGCTCCTGCGTAGAGGGCGTTCCCATAGTCCAGTCTGCTACTGACGAGGGCCTGGGTGACTGTTCTTCTTGTGTCTGTCGGGATCCACCTGTAGATCTTGCGAAGCATGCGGAGGGTGTTGAAGCAGGAGGAGGAGAGCGTCATGGAGAGCGTTGAGTCGAGGATGACTCCCAGGTTGCGTGCGTGGTTGGTGGGTGTCGGGGCTGCTCCCAGCGTCGTTGGCCACCAGGAGTCGTCCCAGGCTGAGGTGTTGGAGCCGAGGATGAGGACCTCCGTTTTGTCCGTGTTCAGCTTTAGTCGGCTGATCTTCATCCAATCGGCGACGGCCTTCATTCCTTCATGGAGTTTGGCTTTGGCGGCGAGGGGGTCCTTGGTGAGGGAGATGATCAGTTGAGTGTCGTCAGCGTAGGAGATAATGTTGAGGTCGTGTTGTCTGGCGATGCGTGCGAGCGGGGCCATGTAGATGTTGAACAGTGTTGGGCTGAGGGACGACACCTGGGGTACGCCGCAGATGATCTCGGAGGCTTCGGATCGGAAGGGTAGGAGGCGGACTCTCTGGGTTCTGCCGTCGAGGAAGGAGGTGGTCCATTCCAGGGCCTTGTCTCGGATCCCTGCGTCGTGGAGGCGTGCGTTTAGAGTGCGGTGGCAGACAGTGTCGAAGGCGGCGGAGAGGTCCAACAGGATGAGGGCTGCGGTCTCACCATTGTCCAGCAGGATCCTGATGTCGTCGGTGGCGGCGATGAGGGCAGTCTCAGTGCTGTGGTTGCTGCGGAACCCTGATTGGGATGGGTCCAGGATGCTGTTTTCATCGAGGTCTCGGGTTAGCTGTTTGTTGACGATCTTCTCGATGACCTTGGCTGGGAACGGAAGCAGAGAGATGGGCCGGAAGTTCTTGAGGTCTCTCGGGTCCGCCTTGGGTTTTTTGAGTAGGGCGTTGATCTCTGCGTGTTTCCAGCTCTCTGGGAAGGTCGCGGTCTCGAAGGAGAGGTTGATGATGTTGCACAGGTGGGGTGCGATGGAGCTGCTGGCTTTGTTGAAGATGTGGTGCGGGAAAGGGTCTGACGGGGAGCCGGAGTGTATTGTGCTCATGGTCTTGATGGTGTCCTCGATGTTCACGCTGGCCCAGGCTGGCAGGGGGTCGTGGTCGATGGTGTGTGGCGGATCGATCTTAGTTGGGGTTGTCTGGGTGTCGAAGCTGTCGTGGATGTCGGCGATCTTGCGGTGAAAGAAGGTGGCGAGGGAATCGCACAGGGGTTGCGACGGCGGGATGTCGTTGGTGTTGGAGCTGGGATTGGAGAGTTCCTTCACGATGTTGAAAAGCTCCTTGCTGTTGTGTGCGTTGTTGTCGAGGCGGTCTTTGAAGGAGATTCTCTTGGCGGACCTGATGAGGTGGTGGTGGTTACGGATGGTGTCTTTGTGGGCTGTGTGGCTGTCCGGTGTCTTATCGCTGTGCCATTTCTTCTCTAGTTTCCGGCAGGTGCGCTTGGAAGCTAGGAGTTCCGAGGTGAACCAGCTGGCTCTTTTGGTGGTGTCGCTGTAGGTGAGCTTTTTCAGCGGGGCGAGGGTGTTGGCACAGTCGTCCATCCATCGTCTGAGGTTGCAGGCAGCGTCGTCGGTGTTGGATGGGTCGGAGGGAGGGCTGAGAGCGAGGGCTGCCCGGAGTTGGTCTTCGGTGACTTTGCTCCAGCAGCAGCGTGGGATCTGTTGGGTGCGGTGGTGTGTGGTGGGTTTCTGGAAGGTGAAATGGATGCAGCGGTGGTCGGTCCAGAGGAGTTCCGTGGTGTGGCTGAAGGAGACGTGGGAGCTTGAGGAGAAGATGGGGTCAAGCGTGTGGCCGGCGGAGTGGGTCGGTGTTGTGACGAGCTGGCTCAGGCCGAGGTTGGCGAGGCTGTCGATCAGGGTGGTGGAGTTGCTGTCGTTGTTGTTCTCCAGGTGAAAGTTCAGGTCTCCGAGGAGGATGTAGTCGGTAGAGGTCAGGGCGTGCGTGCTGATGAAGTCGGCGATGGAGTCGCTGAACTGGGGTCGGGGCCCAGGGGTCTGTAGACAAGGGTGCCTCTAAGGGTGGTGTTGGGGTCCGTGTGGATCTGGAAGTGCATGTGTTCGGCGGTGCTGAGAGTGTCGTCGGTGCTGGTCGAGACCCTGATTGTGTTCTTGTGGACGATGGCGATTCCTCCTCGTACTGCGTTGACGCGGTCTCTGCGGGTGATCTTATAGCGGGATGGCTATGGCGATGTCGGGGGCGGAGGAGTCGTTCATCCAGGTCTCTGTTAGGAAGGCGACGTCTGGTGATGATGTGTCGAGCAGGTCCCAGAGCTCGACGGCGTGTTTGCGGGCGGAGCGGGTGTTCAGCAGGATGCACCGGAGGTGGTTGAGGTCCTTCTTGGCGGGCGCCTCGGTGGCTCTGAGGCTGGTGTAGCTGCAGTTCCAGCAGGTGAAGGGACCATGGGTGCGATTCGGGGCGGCCTTGAGGCAGTTGTGCGTCCGTCCGGGGTTGAGAGCGTGGAGTGTGGTGGCATCGTATCGGCGTCGGTCCTCGTGGCTGGGGCGGGGGGCGCGCGGTCCAGGGGTTCTGGCGCTGGGCGTGGTCCAGTCGCGGACGGGCGCAGACGGGCTTGCCTTCGGCGCGGCCGCCATTTATGGGGAGGTGGGAGGGAGGAGCAGCTGGGAGGCGGGAGGCAGGGGCAGCGAATGGGCAGTCAGGGGGGCGGGGCCGCAGGGGGCGCAGCGGCGGGAATGGCGAGAGGCAGCGGGGGCACAGAAGGAAAAACGGGTAGAAAATCAACAGAATACAGGCACAGTACAGTGGGGCAGCGGGGGCACAGAAGGAAAACGGGGATAAATCAACAAGATACAGGCACAGTACAGTGGGGCAGCGGGGGCACAGAAGGAAAAACGGGGCTAAATCAACAAGATACAGGCACAGTACAGTGGGGCAGCGGGGGCACAGAAGGAAAAACGGGGATAAATCAACGAAATACAGGCACAGTACAGTGGGGCAGTGGGGGCACAGAAGGAAAAACGGGGATAAATCAACGAAATACAGGCACAGTACAGTGGGGCAGCGGGGGCACAGAAGGAAAAACGGGGATAAATCAACAAGATACAGGCACAGTACAGTGGGCCAGCGGGGGCACAGAAGGAAAAACGGGGATAAATCAACGAAATACAGGCACAGTACAGTGGGGCAGCGGGGGCACAGAAGGAAAAACGGGGATAAATCAACGAAATACAGGCACAGTACAGTGGGGCAGCGGGGGCACAGAAGGGAAAAAGGAGGGAAGAGAGACAGGAATACGGGCACAGTACAATGGGGCAGCGAGGGGCACAGAAGGGAAAAAGGGGAGACAGAAGCAAAGAAATACGGGCACCGAGGCCACAAGCGGAGGGGCGATCTTACCAGCAGCAGCGGGCGGACAGCACAGGCGGAGCTGTGTGGTGGGGGAGCGACCTACCTGGCAAGGTCAAGGGTCGCTCCTTACAACTTGTGCTCGAGCCTGGATTGGTAGCATCGGAAGAATCTTCCGGAGTACTCTAATGATAGAAAAACTACTCCCCACAATCTTGTTAACTTGAGTTTCTAGGTTCAGCTTGTTATTAAAGCTAATTCCTAGATTACGTACTGTCTCAGCGGGTATCAAAGGTGTGCCCGTGGGAGTGGGCCAGAAGCCCGTTGGAAGTGAGAATGGCACTTTGCCTGCAGCACAGCATAAGATCTTAGTTTTGTCGCCGTTAAATTGCAAGGAGTTATTTCTTAGCCACTGTACCGTATCTTGCATACAGGCGTGAACATTTTCTAGTGAGACAGCATGATTCTCCCCCCCCTCCAATGACAGAATAAGCTGTGTGTCATTGGCATAATTCACAAGGCTGATATTATGTGACTTGATAGCAATGAAAGGGGTCATATAAGCATTAAATAATATTGGGCTAATCGCAGACCCCTGAGGTACACCATGCCGAATATCAACAAAATCTGATTGATAAGGGGGAAGAGCCACTGCCTGTCGCCTGTCTGCCAGATAAGATTGAAACCACCTCAGAGCCACGCCCACTACCCCTGCTCCCTCCAGCCTTGCTAAAAGGACCGCATGGTTAACCTTATCGAATGCGGCAGACAGGTCCAGCAAAATCAAAATGGCCGATCGTCCCCTGTCCGCACGCATTCGAAGATCATCCAAAACGGTTACCAAAGCAGACTCCGTCCCATGTCCTGGGCGGAAACCAAATTGCATATCCTCCAGCTTGTTATTGATCTCCAAAACCTGGGAGAGTGCCCTGCTCACCAGGTGCTCTGTGATCTTCACTGGATAAGGTAGGAGAGTGATGGGCCTATAGCTCTTAGGGCAGGCTGGGTCAAGCGTGGGTTTCTTCAGGAGTGGTGTTATTATTGCTTGTTTCCAGCAAGGCGGTACCAACCCGCTACTCAAAGATTGACTGCACAGCTGTCGGAGTATCGGGAAGAGTTCGGGTCCTAGCTCTTTCCAAACTTTGTGAGGGAGGGGCTCCATAGGGGAGCCAGAAGAGACACTTAAGGCTGCTTTATTAAAATCCTCTTCTGAGGGTAGCTCAAAATGATCTAAAAGGGCCACCTGATCTGATGGCTTAGTCCCACCAACCCCACCCTCTTACTTATTTGATAATGACCTACCATCCACCCCACCGGAGATGACCAAGTCATCCACTTTCATCCCTTCAATGATTTTACTTGTCTTATCCTCGAAAAAGGTTGCTAGACTATCACAAGTCATGTGTGGGAAGAATCTTGTTTTTTGTACAATCTGGGCTAGCAATATCATTCCCAATTTAAAAAATACTCTTAGTACTATTAGGTGCCTTCAAGATAACATCTGCAAAGTACTCTGCTTTTGCAGTGACAATTTCTTTTTATAGCTAACTATTTTTTCCTTCCAAATGGCTTTATCCTTTTCTGCATACTCCTTCCTCCACTGCCGCTCAGCCTGTTTACATCCCTTTTTTTGATTCCTCAGTTTTTCATTGTACCAAGGGGTACAATGCTTGCTTCGCTAGCATCATCTTAAATGCAACATCCTCAACTGGCGTTTGAAAAGCAATACCATCAGGCGTACAATAGATGATACAGTTTATTTTACAGAGTAAATCTCTCCCTAACAGATTTACCGGACTCGTATCACATATCACGAACCGATGCATGTCTCTGAATCTTCCAATATGAACCTCAATCGACTTTGTGATTGGAGTTTTAATATGCTTATTAGACACTCCTACAACTTGGATAGTTTCTCCCAAGAGGGATAGGTTAGGAATTTCTGCTGCTCTCACAGTAGAATGGGTAGCGCCAGTATCCACTAGGAATGTAATATCATTACCTTCCACTTTTCCATCAACAAATGGACCTGACTGATCTACCTCCAGAGTTGCGCCAAGCACGCACTCTTCCTTCCCCCCCCTCAGGCACCGTCATTGAGATGAGTCTGAATCACTCTCATTGCATTGCACCAAGTATTGCAAAACCATTTGCACATTTTGATTCTTGACCTCCGTGAAATCCAGTATTCACACTGTGCCTCTGTACTTGAGCATTCACATTATTTGGCATAGGAGCTTGTGGCACCTGTAACTGTGGAGTAACTACCTGCTGTTGTTGAGTCACAACCACCTCATTCTGCATCTGTGGATTCAAATTTTGAATTACCCCATTATTTTTCTGAACAATTCTACACTTGTTCTTCCAATGTCCAAACTTTCCGCACGCATGACAAGGATATTTCTTTTTCAAATCCTCTTTATTCATTTTTCCTCTACCTCTGCCACCACCAGATACCTGACCATTCTGGTTCTGACCCTTCTTCTGATAATCCATTTGAGAACCATTGTTTGCTTCTTGCTGTTCCGCTACCTTCACTTGTGCCCACATCATTTTCTCCTTTAACTTTTTATGTCTCGACTCAATATTGTCACTACAATATTTAGCATATCTCAGAATCTCATCAATCGTCTTGCTCTGCCAACAAATCAAATGTTGCTGATCTCTGGTCTTAACCCAAACACAAAGCGATATACAAAATGTCCCATATCTTTATCACCGATATTCTCAAATCCACTGTACTGTTTCAACACCTGTAACAACCTTTCATAATATGCATGTACTGATTCTTTTGGTTCTTGTCGTCCTGTCTTTTTTTTTAACCCAATCCGTGTCCTTTGAGGAAATTTTATTCTTTAAGAAAGTTAATACCTGATTGTACTTTTTCTTCACCTCATCTGAAGGTGCACCTGTTTTTGGATCTCTTGGGTATTCTTCTTTAGGCCAATCAACAGTAATTTTACATTCAGTCCACAAATCAGTTGGAACTACTATCTCAAACAAACCATCTAGATCCTTCAACAAAACCTTTGAAACTTTCACAAACCTCTCTACCGGTTTGTACCACTCAACTGGTTTTTCCCTCAGTCTAGGAAAGTCATTTGTAAAGGACAATATATCCTGTCTATTCCAAGGAACGTGAACATATCCACCACCTGGAACTTCTCTCATCGGACACACCCTTTGAGCTTGTCCTGTCTCCCTTAACGGAAACAAAGACGCACTTTTATCAGTGTTCATTTCATCTTTCTTTTTAGCCCATCTGCCTTTTCAACCTTCTACATCTCCCCATTTCTTCAAGATGTTCATCAACTCTTTTATTTGCAGTCTTTTACCAGATGCATTCAAACTCTCTAAATCTTTTTCAGTGAAATCCAATCTATACGTTTTCTGTAGCACCTTTGATTTCTCTATATCTATCCCATATTCATAAGCAGCCTCTCTCAATTTCTCATGAAGATTTCTTGCTTTCCAAGTAATATTTTTACACAAAAATAACAACTCCTCATCTCTGTAAGTACTCAATCTATCTGGACTTATTGTACCAATAATAATTTCTTCCAAATCCACTCTTAATTTACTGACATCTATACTTTGTGGTTGAGGTTTTCATTTTTCCGTTCCCCTTAACCAGTCATCTAACTCATCTGGCGAGGGACCCATTGAACTCCCTGACGCTGGAGTAACACTCTGCACTATCTTCCTTGGCTCTATTTGCGCACTTCTCTTTGGAGTTTCAGTTATCAACTCACCAACTGGAAGATCAATCAATGAAGTATTTGCCTCAACTCATTCAGCCTGATCAGCTACTGTTACCACCTCATTCCTAACACCATTCATTGGACCCGTCAATGCATGCACTCTCGATATATTTTGTTTATCTCCATACAATGGAACTATAGGACCAATTGTTACTGACACTGTCAATGCTTCCGCGTTCAAACTCAATTGATTAATTTTCTGAGTTAACTCCTCTCTTGCTTTAGTCAACAAATCCATCTCACTTTCTTGCACTACTCTAGTAACTACCAGAACTTGTGGAACCTGCGGAATCAGTGGTGTTCCCATTAATGGTGCATTCGGGACTGTCTCCTTTGGACTTTCTTGATATGGTGGAGGTCTTTTCGTCAAAATATCGTCTAACAATTCATCATCAGAATCATTTGTGTCAATTTAATGCTGATGCTTCTACATTTTCTTTTTCTCTTTACATTTGCCTCCAGTTGACTCTTCAGCAACTAAAACTGGATATAAAACTTCCGTTACTACAGCTCTCCTCCATCTTTTTATTCTGTCTTGCCGACTTTCAAAAGGGTATCAACATTATATTCCTGTATCTTTTTCCGCCCCTATACTTCTCTCGCTCAAACGCCTCATATTTCCATTCCTCAACCGCTTCTTACTGAGTAGGTCTAGGTCTTGCTTCTAAAGAATTCATTCGATCTCTCAGATTCTGTAGAATCCTTACATTGAATGTACCGTGCTCTGGAAAAGCTAAAACACCATTTTCTGTATATTTCACCCAGTTTTCTAGCCAAGTACACGTATGGTACCCACACTCTAACATCATAAAAGAAGCAGGCATTCCCGGAGGTGGAACAAGAATTCCCTCCCGAGTCACTATTGGTTTGTCTTTTTTAAAGAAACTCTTTATCTTATTAATTAGCTTCATTTTCCAGATTCTCTACGCAAATTACAATTCAATAAGCTAACAACAAACTCTCCGTACTTCTGCAATTTCTATTGGTTAACGATCATCCAATACTAGCGCGACTCACACCAACCAATCAAAGCTCCACCACGTAAGCAATATCTCGACCAATACAAATGCAGCTCACAAGAATCAACCAATCGCACCTCTCTAAGCGCCCGCTGTCTGACCAAAGCCAGCGTGGCTTTTTCTGACGTCAGTATTACTCCTTCTACTGACCCTCCCTTTACAAAATAATACAGCAATATTTTCCAAGTTTTCCTTAACTAAAATCTTGTTAATAACAACATAGAACAATGCTACCTTGTCTGTTCCACTAAATAAAGAGTTTTTCACTTCAAAACGAGAATTCTTTCACTTCGAGTAAAACAACGACCAGCGCTATTCTACACCCAAACAAGCTACAGGAGGACTTGGTACTCCTCTGGGGATACTGGCCAATGTTTCGGAAGAGGACTTTCAGGTAGAAAGAGGTGTTGGTACTCCTTTGGGGATGTAAGGCCAGAGTTTCGGAAGTGGACCCTTCGCTATAACACACAAAAATCTACTCCCATACGAATAGTCCCTAAATATAACACCTACAGCCTTTCACTGTTCAGTATTATGACAACAGACAACGTACTTCTCCAGTGTGATACGTTATCCACACTCTTCTGCCTATTTCAGGCTGAAACATTATTATCATCATCTCGGGATCTCGGGTAACTCCGTACCCGCATTTCCAGACAACATGGAACAAGATACTAATTCTTCATGTTAGAAAACAAATAATCAATAATTATCACCAAACTAATCAATAATTAACCATCAATCTGCTACCAAAAACTGATCCAGCGCCAATCAGGGGTCGATGACACAATAACACAACATCCAATCGGGCCCAAAAACATACTCGCCCCACATAACCCGCTGAATGACGCTGTGTGTTTGAATTAATCAGTTTGTCCGGATGCAGACTCGTATCAAACACTCTAATTATCTAACTGAGTCTGCATGTCAACTTCTTTCCTCTGGTCCATGGACCAATAGTTGAGAAGTTGATGGTAATAATAGTTCTATCCTATCTATCTATCTATCTATCTATCTATCTATCTATCTATCTATCTATCTATCTATCTATCTATCTATCTATCTATCTATCATTAACCTTATACCGAGTTTGTGATTATCACCAAATAATGTAAAATGAGAGCTCAAACATGTAGAGCATCACAGAGAAAAATGAATTAATCACAGAGAGAAAAACATATATATCAATGCAAACCGTGTCAAACTCATATCAAATTGAATAAATGCACATGAAGGAGTGGATAGGCATAGAGACAAAAGTTTCAAAGACAAAAATGCATTTGCAAATTATTTATGCAAATTATGAATCTTTTAGCTAATTACTAACCTAAGGAAACTTAGAGGAAATACCACCCCCTGGCCATGGAGATAGTAAGGAGTCCCCTGAGACTGGTTCAGCGAACAAAGATTAGATCAGGATACAGGCAACAGGAACAGGTAGGCCTATATCAGCAAACCGACGGACAGCGACGATCTCCCTCTACTCTCGATGCAAAGCCTAATACCACACCCCTCTGAGTACCCCAGTTATACCCTAAAACCTACATGTCCAACCCACAATAATTGAAACGTCTACAAAAACTCGATCTCTCATTGGCTGATTTGGGGGGTGTTTGATCACACCACCATAGTCTCATTCATGTTCTTCATAAGGTTCTTAGTTCAATGCAGCTTCCCAGGACATTACTACATCCACTGATCACATTTCCTTTCACAGGCTACGAATTGCTACATTTTACACTCTCGTGGTTCAGCACTGCCGCTTTCGACGGAAGAAGTTGTACATCTCTCTTCCATTCTCATGACTGTTTTTCTGTTCTTTGGCAGACACTCGGCATTCCTCTCTCGAAGGCCGATTACACTAGCCCTCGCCACGTCTATTTTCTCTGTCGGAGCTCGATTTTTTTTTTTTTTTTTTTTCTTCAGCCTTTTTCTCCATATTTTCTCTTGTTAACCCTTGACATTCGTACAGAAACATAGGCCCGTACTTCTAAAATAATGAGAACACAGACATTATTAATCTCACGAAATGTATTTTTGCACTGTTGCCTCCCACCTTTTGCACTAGCCCAGTGTTATGTTCTTCTAATAAAAAGCATTATTGTGCAAAAGCAGCGTTAATTTTATTTATTTTAAAAGCAAAGTGAATAATGCGGCCTTGTCTTTCATGCATTAGTGCACACATGCGCAAAGCATTTCCCAATGTTCGTGTTGGTGCATTATTTATCACATCACACTATTAGTAAATGTTACTGGGGTGTTAATTCGAGCAGGTTTTTAAATCACAAAATCCTGGTCCATCAGCCCCGTAAGGGCACGGACATGGCCAGGCTGCAGACCTCCTGTACTGTGCTCATATGCCCCTGCGGCCAGTCGAGGCAGTGACTAGTGGCTGCACTCGACCGTGCTGTCCTACATCAGCACATTGCATCCCCCGCGCCCAATATCCTCATTTAAGAAAGAGGGGGGGCAGCGGTGAGCTCTGATTTTACATGCCTATGGGCATCCAGCCCCAAAGAGAGCGTTTCCAGGAAACAACACAAACTGCCCAAAGGGCCCAGACTCACCGCAGCAAACAACTGACTGCCAATCCGAGAACACTGTGACACAGAACTGGGGGTCGACCAGTGGCATGGCCAGGAGAGACAAAGAGGGAGGCCAGTGGGCACGGGCATGTATAAATACCTCGCCCCAACCCTCTGCGCACCCGAAGTGATGCGGCCTCGGTGCCGGACTCAGGGGGACTCCCAGGTGTGAGAAGTTGGCCTGGCATATGCTGTCCACTAATTATAGTGGGCACCTTGCACCAGTCCAAACAACCCCTTATTGGAGATAGGTTAAAGACAACCTTATTGAAAGCTATCCTAGTGGTAGCTATGGAGAGCAGCCTTCAGGCGAAGTCTTGAAGGAATGTAAAGCAGCTTGTTTTACCAGTCTATAATCTCTTGAGTGACCAAATGAAAGAGGACCACACCAGGTATATATTCAAAATATATGTATTTATTGCTAAACACACCCCTCTAGTCTCTTTATGAGGCTAGAGTTCAAAGTACATAAGTTATAAGTTAGTTATCAACAGTAATAGCACAAATACACGTTTGAGCCCTAGGGGCGTACCAAACCATATACCAATAAAGTGGTATAAGAACCACGACTGAGCTAGACACAGGGCCTAGAGCCTGTAGAAGTGCTTGGACCACAAGGAACCACCCAAGGTAGTGACACGGGACCCACGGGGGACGCGTGCAGTGTGAGAACACAGCCGCGAATCGCCGTTGACTTCTATGGGGAAAGTCGCGGTTGGAATTTTAAAGAAAAGGGACACTTAGAGGAGGACTTGGAGCAAACCCCTTTAGAACTGGGTTGTTCTAGAGTCTATACCCACGGGAGCACCGGAGTACTCGAGTTACCTCACCCAGGGAAGCCGGGTGCATAGGTGTCTTTCGGGGTCAGGTTTCGTCGTCGTTTTCAATGGCGATCTGCTGCAAAGTGCTGCTGGCGGCCAAGTCGAAAGTGTTCGGGTGGATCCAAAGGTGGATCGAAGATCTGAAGAACCTGAAAGCAGAGGGGACAGAGTCTGGGTCACTAGCCAGTGACCAGGTAGGCGATGAGCAGATGCCCACCGATGTCGAGTGCTTCAGGTAGGTTGACAGTCATCTTGACTCTTCAGCCACGAGGTCCAGGAGGTGTCTATGACAACCAGGAGCTGGATTCGAGCTGTACCACAACGTTTGTCGATTGCAGGGGTATCGGCGACTGGATTGGACCCAACAAGCCTTGGCAACGGCAAGTCTTGTGGAAATAGAAGAAGGACGGTGGTGCAGACCAGCAAGGTCTGAGGCACTCACCCAGCAAGGGTAAGTCAGAAAGCGCCTGGAGCAACCAGGGAGCCCAAGCAGAAGAAGATTGGCCTTCAGGAGGGCCTACTAGCCAACGGACTAGCGACCGCGAAGGAGCCTCGAGTGGACGCACTTGGAGCTGGCTCACAGGACACTCGTGGAGTGGAGGCCAGTGATCTTCGGTGCAGTCGGTGCTGGAGACTGGGGCTACTCGAAGCCCAAAGCACAACTTCGTGGGAGACCCAGAAGAGGATGCACTTACAAAAGTACGCGGTGTCCAGGGGTCACGGTTCCACGTTACCCACGATAGCCATGGGCCTCAGCTTTGCTGGCGACTCAGGGTAGCCTCGGGGAAGTCTGGAAATTCACCTCTGGTGATGCAAAGACTACGGCGTCCGGTGAGAGCTTCAGCGATGCAGACCGGACAATTGCTTCTTTGGTGCCTGCCAAGCAGGGGAGTCACTCCTTGACTCCAAGGGAGATTCTTCAGTCCTCTAATCTTGAAGTAGAGCGTCGAAGTTCCAGGATTCTGTGTCAGAGTTTCGTCCAGGTAAATCTAAAGTCCTAAGGACTGGGGTCCCATACTTATACCAAGTTAGGGGGTTGGACATACTCTGGGGACCCACCTATGGGAGGGTCAGGGCAGAGGGGTGGTTACACCCCTTTCCCTTTGTCCAGTTTCGCGCCAGAGCAGCGGCTGGAAGCCCCTGAGCCGGTTTGAACTGGGGTATGCACAGGGACACCAAGTGTGTCCCCAGTGCAGGACTTCAAAGCACCAGAGAGTGCTCTCGCCGAGCCCCAATACACACTATCCTGTCTGGGGAGGTGGTTACACCTCCCTGGGACAGTAAACCTATTGTCCAGGCCTGCCCTGCCGGAGTTTGTCAGCAGCAGGAGGCCATCCATTTTGTGATGCCAGGGCTTGGAAAGAAGTTACCGGGCAGACCGGTGTGTACATGTCTCTCCCTCTAGAAGGGTGGAATGCTACCCCCGCCGCCAGAACTGGCGGGGGGGGGTAGTATTCCAAGATGTTTGACACCAAACACGACATGTTTCCGTGCAGCCATCCCAAAGTTAGCATTTAACGCGAGGTTATAATGCGCTTAAGAGTATATGGTCAGGCTGCACTACAAACCGCATCAGAGAAGGGTCTCTGAACGCTGCAGAGGGGCTCTGCTCATGCAGGGGCCCCCTCTCACTTAGGAACCAAGCACTCTGCCTTCAGGATTGACAAGGCCTGCCATAGGAGTGACTTATAGGTTTATATGTGTGTAGGTAGGTAGTGATATAGGTAACCTATATCACAGTAAGGGGTGCATGCACCACCTTACCCAGGCTGCAGTAGCAGACCTGTGGTGTCCTTTTGGCTGGCCTTCCAGGGGTGGCACAATACATGCTTCAGCCCCTGGCAGGCCTCTGAGGTACCTATGCCCTGGGTACATAGTATACCATATACTAGGGACTTACAAAGGCACTCCAGATTCCAATTAGAGATGTGCCTAAGGCACATGGAAACCATTTTAGAGAGGAAGCAGCTAGGCTGGGGTTCTGATTAGCAGGGCCCCAGCCAGACTAAAGTCGAAAAACAGTGAAGCATCAGCAAAAAGTGGGGGTACACATATGAAGCAGATCCTACTCTCCTACACTAGGGTGCCCACAACTAGTGCGTGGTGATGTGCTGAATGCGGCACTAAGGTGGCCGCCCTTTTAGGTGGGCACGCTGCACGCGCCGCGTGCAGCCTCATTTCTGGGAGATTTGGTACCCACGTAATACTGCATGGAAAACTGTCAGGGGAAAATGTGAAGTCCCCCATCCAGATCTACTTTTGATCGATCTTTCTAATCGGAGAATAAGGAATCCTATAAGCCACCTCCTATTCCACACAACAGACTCCCAAACACGGATGCTGACATTCAACAACTTCCTTAATCATCGAAACACAAAGGATGCCGAGGGTAGTAGAATGAAATCCAAAGGCAATAATGCCTCCAAGGAGGAACTTTCCCATTGGTGTAAACCATGCAGGCACCGGCATTATTCAAGAAAACCAGAGATTTCTCCTCCTTTGACTTTTATAACCCCCACTTGAAAACCCATATGAGTAAGGACTTAGAATTAGTCTAAGTTCTAAATTATTTTAAAAAATATATAAACATCGATGTAACAAGTGCTGGATAAGTCGCGTGCCTGCACAAGTCACCTAGAGAGTTCCTGTTTAGTTTGGCCGGGGTTCTAAACTTGTTCCACACAAACGCAAGGCCAACCACCCAGTCCAGCCTCACTGAATGGTGGAACAGAAGGCTGACAAAGTAGTACAGTGATGAGGACTGACCTGGCTCCGGACAGCCAACCATAGACAAACTCCTGCTTTTGGGGGGGGGGGGCCTAGGAGGGTCACACAGGGCCCATCAGATGCCTTCTCTTCCTCGGGCACCACTGCACACTTGCTATGGTAGTAGTTCTACTACCATTAAAACAAATCTCCCATAAGTAGTGATGCTGTCTGGCGACTCCTTAATCCATGCAGTGATGACTGCAAGGACCTCAGTTAGGTCTTCCTACTCTAAAACTTTATCAGAGTCGAGCCCCAGCAAACACCTATTCCAAACGACCTCCGAGCTTAGATGATTTCTCCCAGCCCTCAGCATTGCACAATGTATAGTGTTGCAGAGTATGTGGTCTTTTGTAAGCAAATGCCCAGGGGTGGAGTGCTCCGAGACCTGCAGTTGTAGAAGATGGTTTGTACATTCTCTAAAGAGTAAGAGTTGAGGGCACTGCTCCTCTACATTGGTCTAGAAGAGCTGTTTACTTTTCATGGTTCTTAACACTGACTAACTTTTCTATCTGGCCTGAAGCTCACAAAATTGCTCCTACCATTCCATTGTAAAAGAACAGATCCAAAATGAATTCTCTCTCTTCCCCTCCTGAACATCTGATTGACTTTCATACCTAGTACAGAACGGGTCCCATGTAGGTGCTGGATGGCCTGCTCACTGATAGATTTTTCTTGATAATTACCTTGTACATGATTTCTATGCAGATCAGTTGTGTGCACACATCGTATGTGGTTGTCCTGAAATTGAGACTTGGATCTGGCATTCCTGGGTCTCTGGTGGCCGCAGCCTCATGGTCAACTGATGTTGATATACTGATCACATTGAGGTTAGCAGATGCTGTATATTGATAACCTTCATGAATATCTTCTATGCTTTGCAGATGGCCAAAGCTGGCTTTGTACACAGTCCCACCAATAACGAGCCGGACGTTGCCCGCTGCTTCTTTTGCCTGATCGAGTTGGAGGGATGGGAGCCTGACGATGACCCCTGGTGAGTTGGAGGGATGGGAGCCTGACGATGACCCCTGGTGAGTTGGAGGGATGGGAGCCTGACGATAACCCCTGGTGAGTTGGAGGGATGGGAGCCTGACGATGACCCCTGGTGAGTTGGAGGGATGGGAGCCTGACGATGACCCCTGGTGAGTTGGAGGGATGGGAGCCTGACGATGACCCCTGGTGAGTTGCAACTTCAGTTTCCTCTTTCTGCAACCATTCCATTTGTGGTGAATTAAATTCACAGGACACAGTTAGGCTTCTCGCTGATAAGCCCTCACTACTCCCAGCAATTATGTATAGGGTTTTTATTTGTTCTTCAGGGCATTTTGTCTTCCTGTTTGAAAGTCACTATAGGGTGGTTAATGAGGAGGCCATGTGCATGCTTCAGTATCAGCTAGTGATTGACAAATATTTTCAAAGGAGAAAATAGTGCATTTTTGCATATATTGATACTGCTGCGTGGAAATTTAGGGTTTTGTGCCTTTGTCCAGATCATATTGTCCTCTACTAACATGTTATGATCCTCAATACATCAATCAAAGTCTGGCTCCTGGGAGCTGAGTGGCCGGAGACTGGAGTTTGGCACAGCAGTTGTATCTCCGGGCCCTAATTTCTAGGTGGTGACCAATTGTCAGAACCATCCAGAAGCCTTGCATTCAAAGTCTTGCCACCTGTTCTATACTAGGGAAGAGAGCACGAAGTAGGGTGCAGGGCTGTTGTACCTTTAACCGGATTAGACAAAGGAGACTCAAGATGGCTGCTGAAGAGCGACTTCAGAGGCAGCAGTCTAGTGTGCCAGAGCTTGGGAACAATCAGGCACGTCCAGGTGAAGCGCTCGCAGAAGTGCGCACTTCACCTGAAGACATCGCGGAAGAAGGAGCGTCGGACTCTTGCGGCGCGAAAGATAGTCAGGGACCTCCCGTCGTGCATTCTCTCAACGCGTCTCCGGCACAAGAAGCAGTTTCCAGTTCGGCTATGTCGCGTAGTGGTGCGCTAGTCGGTAATCTGGTTCGTGAGAGAATTTTGTAGAAATTAGTTTTGCCCAAGGTTTTCAGGCGCCTATGCGCTCGTGTTTTTGGTTACTGGGATTGAGAGAGTAAAGAAAGAATAGCGCTACAAGGTTTACTCGAATAGGCAACTTCTGCATACATTTTTGCCTTTTTCTTTTGTTAGTTTCCGTTGGTAGACTTCGGGTTAAGACCAAACACCAGAGTTTTCCTGTGCTGAGCGGCAAGGTGATTTTCAACCTCTCGTTTCAGCAAAAATAAGTGACATATACCCAGTCATATCTCCTTCATTAGCCCACTGGGAGTTTTAGGGTTTAGCGTGCATAAAGTTATCTCCCCATGTAGTTTGTGGCAGAGTTTTAGACTCGTTAACTATTAGTTCTCTTTGACCGTGAATACACATGTTTACTTTCTTTTGAAAACACACAAGATAAAGTCCATATTAGGGCTAGAGAAAAAACACTTACCTGAAGGTGAAGAAGAATA